>JAWQFJ010026004.1:0-12500 GCA_034096865.1 Theodoxus fluviatilis | reverse complement strand
GACACGCTCTCTCTCTCACACACGTACATGCTCTCTCATGCTCTCTCTCTCTATCTCTCCCTCTCTCTCTATCTCTCTCTCTATCTCTATCTCTCTCTCTCTCTCACTGACATACTCTCTCTCTCTATCTCTCTCTCTCTCACTGACATGCTCTCTCTCTCACACACACTTACATGCTTTCTCTCTCTCACACACTTACATGCTCTCTCTCTCTCTCTCTCTCTCTCTCCATCTATCTCTCTGTTCGCCTCCATGACAACGCTTGTGTTTGTCCCATTTCACCCATCTACCCATCCAACCCACCCAGCACTCTCATCCCCACTCCAGCTCTCATCTCCCATCTCCTCTTATCCTTCTCCAACTATAGGAGCTTATCCCCTTGTAGCTCCCTTGCGTCCCACAGTGATCTCTTGGTCTCAGTCAAGCCTTTGAAGCAGACCATTCATTGTGCTGATGAATAGCTAAACCGCTTGCCTCCGAGACCAAAGGGCAACTGATCGAGTGGAGATACGGAAGCTTAGACTCTGGCCATATAAGAGTGGGATCTTTGACCCTGTAACCTACAAACTGAAGGTGAATCCTAACTAACTCTCAGAGGAATACTGCGTGACCGTAAAGCTCACAGAATCCAGAGTCTACTATTGTGCATTCCACAAAAAAGGTTTTAAAAGATGACATGTGATATGCTAAAGTAAGTCTAGGTGAACATGAATCTAAACTGGCTGCTATACAAAAGGACGGCCGTTTTATCAAACTCATAACAAGTGATGTAAGTCAGTTCCATTTAGTCTTCAACAAGTTAAAGGTACATAAGCTAGTTTTTAAACTGCGACTTTTCACCCACTGATAGACGATCAAATAGCACACTTTTATCCTCTGGTCATCGGGCTACTTTCATTAACTTTCCAACACAAATCAGCTTTCTAGGTAGGTTGTGACCAGTCTGCAGATGAACATGTCAAGGTCATCTTTAAAAATGTCCTGCTCAGCCGCCACAGGTTTTAACCCTTGTGATGGAAAAAGCAGTGTGAGTTCAGAGTTTCACTCAAGGATGCAGCTCCGGGATCCACGCAGCTTCGTACGCCACACCCTCTAGCTACAAGCGACTGCAGGTCAAGAGCGCTGACCACTTGACCACAGAGTTAGGCTGCGGGTTCCCATAACGGCATGCTAGAGTTGTTGCATTCTTCTACGAAGTGCACTTGCAAAACTTTTTGTTACGCCAGTTTTCAAGACTTTCGTTAAATCTTGGCATTTGAATAGAGACAGTTCTTGTTTCGGGAGAAAGAAAAAACTTTCACCTATCCTACTTTCAGCAGCACTTTTCCTCTTAGCTTTCATGTACACCAAAAAGCTGCCGCTTTGGTCAAAGAAGGCTACATGCTACGCCCAACCAATCAGGTTATGCCATCCACTTCAAAGGCTGCCGCTGTTTTTCCTTGAGACGCAGTCTCATCCGGGCATTGTGCTGCGTCACAGAGAGAGAGAGAGACAGAGAGAGAGAGTTTGGGCCCATAAAGTACTACTAAATGATTACATAAATTATCTGCTGATAATTCTGTCTCATTCAAAAATGAAACTTAATGTTAACTATTAGACAGACAACCAGTCTATAAACATCTTCTGCAATGTGGGCTTTGTGAAGGAAAAGATATGTTGAGGACAAATGAGACGCTTCAAGAAATTCCCGAGGAACCGCCTTACAGCCCGTGCCGTTATTGTAAACTCCTGGGAGTTCCTGGCACGGCATGGACCAGCAGAGACACCAGAAAACAGGAAGACTACTGACATCGAGAGGAAAAATGCTCTTCATGGAGGACAAGAGTTGCCACTACCGCTACCACCTCATCCCAACACGTGCACCAACAATTTGGAAGATCATTTGGGGCCATCTCCAGATCCCCTGGATGTTGGCTCCAAACAGCTTAGGTTAAGGACATGGTCCTTTTCACCGTCGAAAGATGGTGAACAACCCCCGTATTGATGGGTCACAATCATCTCATGAGGCACCGTGTTTACATCTTATGTTTTCATCTATCAAGTTTTTGGTGCTTTGTCTTCTTTTGCTCGACCAGTTGTTTTCTTCTTCTTGAAAATGTCTGTCTTTTATAACTTTTTTCATACACTTTGTCTGCCTTTTTCCTTCGTTTGTCATTCATCTCCTCCTTTATCAATTTTTAAAACATTTCTTCTTTCGCAACTGTTTCAATAGGTTGTCGTGTATTTTCTTCGTTCATTTTTCATTTTCCCTTTCCACCTTTTCCTACCTCCAAGGATATCCAAACACTTTTCTCTTCTCTATTTCTTTACTTTATTTCAAATTTGTTGAGGGGATATGTACCATCTCTTTTCTTCTCAGCCTGTCTCGTCTCTCATCACGTCCTTTTTCTTTCCTGTGGCAAAAGCATTCTCAAGGGTCTCATTATCCTAGTCCAGTTTTGTGGGGAACTCATTCCTTAATATCCTCTTTGGGTTTCTGTGACGGGAAGTTTGACAATGGCTGCGGGATTTACGGCAGACACTGAGACAGACGCTGGAGCATTTCCCGCCAGAATAACTGCTGGGGCTATGTTGTCTGGGGAAGAGCCTCAACGCATCCACCACGTGACAAGATAGATGCCATCTGCCATCCGTCGGTACTTGAGGTCAGGGCTTCCAGACAGGAGCGGAGATGGTGTAAGAGACGAAAAAGCTTTTGCCTCTGCTAAATAAGGGTAGCAGAAACCTCTGTGTCGTGTTCTGACCCACTGCAGACTTAATGATAAAACTTGCAGACAACCAAAAGAATGAGCTTGATCCTGCTGCTGAGAAACTGCGGCGCGATAAGCTTGGAAACTAAGTATCTCGAAGCACAGAATCTCCACGTGAGACCGTTATCAGTACATCATCGGTTTCTGGCCTGACATCGCAAAACCGTTGAGATTACACGTGGTACGGTGCCCTACTCCATGTGTAGCGTTGTGCCACCTATTTTGAGGCAAAGATCCTCTTGTCATATTAAACAGCAAGTTCAGCCGCCCGAGTTTTGGTGGAGACTGTATGTCAGTCTTGGCAAACAAGAACCCCTGCTAACGACTGTCAGGCGGAGGAAGCTGAGCTTGTGTGGTCACACCACATGGCATGACAACCTTGCAAAAACAGTGCTCAATGGCACCGTTGAGGGAGGGAGGAAGTGCGGACGGCAAAGGAAATACTGGATGGGCAACGTCAAACAATAGATCGGCATGAACATCCCCGTCTTTCTCCATGAAACCCAAGACCGAAACAAATGGCTGACCATCTGCAGCATTCAGCCTGGCAATCCAACGGTCGTTCCGACCAAGTGTTGAGTGAGTGAGTGACATGTTAGTCTTTCGCACCGTGATATAAGTGACGTTCCATGAGAGACAAGGCTAAAGTCAGCAAGACAGTTTCTGGGCTAAGTCATTAGCGCACTACGTATGTTACGTAACTGCTTTCCAAATTGTTACATTACTCGCTCACTCACTCAAACCCTGGTAGGAACGACCTTTGGGGTGCCAGGCTGGATGCTGCAGATGGTCCACTATTTGTTTCGGTCGTGGGTGTCATGGAGAAGGGTGGGGACGTCCATGTCGGTCCATTGTTTGACGTTGTCCATCCAGGATTTTGTTTTGCCGTCCCCTTTTCCCCCCTTCTCAACTGTGCCCCGGGGCACTGTTTTTGCAAGGCTGTCATGCCGTGTGGTGTGGCCATACCATCTCAGCTTCCTCATTATATTAGATTATTGTAAGCAATCAAAGACCTTCTCCATCAGCATGCTGTGTTTTTTATTGTGTGGAATGCGCTCGAATGAATAAATAACATTATGGTTGACATATATCATTTGATCATTTTTCCGACTTAGCATTGTTTTCTCATGCAAGGTCCCAAACGTGTATGAAGATGCATGCAGAAGATGGACGTGGGATTTCGGTGACCTGTTTCTTTTCGCCCTTGTGACCCCTCACCACAAAAAAGATATCTTTCGAACATTTTGAGTTGTTTACACCATCACCTGGTTGTTAGAATAAGCTTTCTAATGGTGCAAGAATAATAAAAATTGAACGAAAGTGAGGAAGCTATGTCTGACAGCATTATGAGAAAAATGGACAAAACGACCGAACCCCCCCATCCCCCACCCCCCCACACCCCACCCCACCCCCACCCCCAACTTATTTGCGCCCATTACTGGGAGTTTCTTCTCCTTTTACGACAAAGCTGTCCCGAAATCTTAGAGGTAAATGATATTAAATACAATGCATTTATCCTAAATTATAGGTGCTATCTCGGCCAAGCCTGAGAACACATGCTAGAGGTAATGATGATCGAAACAACTGCTTTTCTTGTACCTTTTTTGACAGACTGTTTTGTAGCTAATTTTTTTAACCAGTTAAGTGTTGACCAGAAACATCCAGAGAAGCAGAACAGCTGAGGGTATTCAAAGAATCACACACGCACACACGCTCAGACAGACAGACAGACAGACAGACAGACAGTCAGACAGACAGACAGACAGACAGACAGACAGACAGACGGGACGGGACAGGACAGGACAGGACAGGACACACACACACACACACACACACACACACACACACACACACACACACACACACACACACACACACACACACACACACACACACACACACACACACCTTCAATTATTTAGGCCTGTCTTCCTGACATTCTCACAGGAGTGGGCCGCAACTAGATTATACACCAAACGCGTGTAAACTATGTTAGTGACCAGTCACGCCATGCAATTGTCCCTGTCATCTGTCCTCCAGGGATGTCACCTGTCCACTTGTGAAAAGACTCTCGAAAGCATATCCTAGGCATGGGGTCCTCTTCCTCATGAAATCATGGCGACTTACTCTTGCCCCAGCCAGCTTCTCTAATCTTCGTGATCAATGGCCTTACATAGACCTCCAAAGTAGATAGGACTAAAAACCTCATCGGTCAGTCAGTCCAGCCAGTCAGTCAGTCGTTTGGTCAGTCAGTCAGTTAACCTTTCGCATTGCCCAGCCCACAGCCAAATGTGGAACACACAGTACTCTAATGAGGTACTGAAAACTGTTGAAAACTGCAGACATAAACTGTTTCCTTCGACGATCACTTGGAATATCGGTTGTCTGACACACACAAACCCCACGCACACGTTCTGACCATAGCGTTGCGTTTCTCCCTGGAGCAAAAGCACTTTTCATTTCTTAACACGAGTCGGCTTGTTTCAAAAACGCCACGAGAGAACTGCATGACAAGTACACGCCCGCTGATTGGCTGGCGATGCGCGCGGTGGGAAGTGCTGCGAATGGTGAATCAATCAATAAATCAATCAATCAATCAATCAATCGATCGATCGATCGATCTATCGATCTATCGATCGACCGACCAACCAACCAACCAACCAACCAATCAATCAATCAATCAATCAATCAATCAATCAATCAATCAATCAATCAATCAATCAATCAATCGATCGATCGATCGATCGATCGATCGATCAATCAATCGATCAATCAATCAATCAATCAATCAACAAATCAATCAATCAATCAATCAATCGATCGATCATTATACCTGGGGGACCAGAAGACGTGAATGTTGCGAAAACAGCAGAAGGTTGAAGGTCAGCGTACAAAGGTCAAGTCTCAAGTTCCCAGCTGCCAATGTCCCAGCCGCCTACCTGAAGTCTGGAGCTGGCATCGTCACACAAGACTCCATATTGGGACCGCAGACGCCTCACACTCCATTCCCTCACCACAAGGGAGGATGCTGCCGGAGAATCTACGGTCGTAAAGCACAGTCACCCCCTAACTGCTGCACAATGGAAGCAGCGAGAACATCAAGTTCTGTAGAAGTCTCCGCCAGAATGGCATGCTTCCGTCAAGGACGGCTTGCGACCTCGGGCACTGGGACCAGAGATCCGATTAGGACCTTGGCAAAGCAGTCTGGACTGTCCAAGCCACAAGACTACGTCTGCCCTATCCTAGTCCTGTACCCCCCTCCCTCCTCCCCGCCCACACCCAACTCCCATTTCCCACTTACACACCACCCTTCCCCACTACACGCCACTTCCCTCCTCAGCATCTTAAGGCCTCCTCACACGTGACAAATTTTGTTCAAAGAACATACAATGTATTTGTGTCCGGCAAAACAGTTAAATGAAAACTGGGGGGAGATAAAAAAGAAAACGGCGCCATCGGCCGGAAAATAAAGCCGGGTTACCCACGTTGTAGTCGGCAACGATACCACCAGGCCACATGTATTTACGCAAAACTGAGTGTGTTGATGGATGGCTTTCCAACTTTCCCCGTAACATCGTGATCATTTTTCATTGTGGTGTTCCTTTTGATTTACAAGTCCCCAATCAACCAGTTCCCCACAAACATAACGAGAAAAACACCCAACGATGTGAAACTACATCCTAGTTCTTTTATAAATCCACTCTCAGCCCAGTCGTTCAAGACGGTCGACAACAGATTTTTCGCAAAAAAACTGCACACGTTATAAATATACAGTGATGTAGAACTGTTCAAGAAATTCATATTTAGACTTCAGGACATCCTACAACTGACAGATGAAGTAGCAAGAGGCACAGCTGTTCGAATCGAGCGACATTACGCTGGTATTTGGACACTCGCTGGACACATCTCTACCGTCACGTCACAAGCAGGAACCCATCTTATTGGCTGGCAGATGAAGTGTCCGACAGACATTGAAAAAGAGTGCATATTCTTATTGGGCGGACACTCGACAGAACACTGCTTTTGGGACTTGCGAGTGCTATGTTTCTCATGGAAACAACTTACTTGCCAGAACATTGCCACGTTTGAGCACGACCGAAACATTCTTTGCCACTTGCAAGTGCAACATTTCCTATGGAAACAGCATAGTTGTCAGAAATGAGTCTACGTGTGCGGAGGCCTTTCACGTTCTTTCATTGTTCATGTCCATCCTACTCTCCTGGCTGCCCCAATCCCACCCCCCACCCCCCGCCCCCACATCCCCCTCCCCCTCCCTCCACTCCTGTTCATCACCTCACCCTCACAAGCAACACACACACACACACACACACACACACACACACGAACACACACACACACACCTCTTCCCTTCTCCATCTAACTCCACTCTAACCTCCTTTTCATCTCTTACTCTTTTCCACCCACCCCCAATACCTCTCTCCTCTCTACCTCGCCTTCTTTTACCCTCATACCCGCCCTGCTCTTTACTCCTTTTCCTCATTCCCCTCCCTGCTCCCTAACCCCCCACCCCCACCCCCCATCCCCACCCCCCATCCCACCCCCCACCCCCACCCTCGCTCCCAACCCTCTTTTTCCTTACCAACACATCAGTCTCGATTCTTCTTCGACAAAATCTTCCCCCTCCCTCTCTTTTCCACAACACTCCTCCTTATGTTCATATCAAACTCCTTCTCCTCCATTCCTTCCGCATCTCTCCCTCTCCTTCTCTATAGCTGTCACCACTTAATATCCCCCCTCCCTCTCTCCCCCTCCCCAGTGGGTTGGGAGTATAAATAGACCCGCCGCGTCTCCCTAAAGCCCTAACTTAATAGCCCGAACGGTTGCTCGGCGAAAGGCCCGAACAGCTTTCGCCCGACTAAATCGTTCGGCCCGAACTGTGTTCGCCCTTAACTGCCCATGCTCCGTGCGCGCCGAACACCCCGACAGCTAGCTCGCTCTCGTTCGGCGAGAACGTGTCGGGCTAATATTTGCTCGCAGCGCATGTTTTGGGACCTGGCTTCCAATTGGCTGAGAAACCGACTCTTCTCTCGAGGAGGAGTTTTTGTTGACTTTCTCGCGACTGTTTGCACAATTTAAATGGCGGACATGTCTTCGGTTCGACCAGATAACGCTGTATTTTGAGGATACTAGAAACCCATCCAAAGAAAATATAAGCCATGAACAGCATTACTTTATCAAAGCTGTATGTTGAATGCATCAATAGGTCGTGAAAGTTCCTACATTTTACAAATGGAATGGATGTCGACTCGCCCTCTGTGTGGACCAGCCAAAGGCAGGTTCGAGGACAACAATGTATTTATAATCTTTCCTGGTGTCGGTGAGGTCCGCGCGTCAGCTATAAATAGAAGTGCACGAAGCTTGGATGGGCTCGTATCAACAAGACTGAGTAATTTAGTCAAGAAAACAGCAAATTTACACCGCATAATTCAATGTCAATGCAAAATGCGATGAAACACAGCAAAAGAAGGTCATCGAAATGCAGCCACGGTGCGTTAGACTCGACTACGCTCCACAGTCACAGGAAATCTGTTGTACGCGTGAACTCTCAACTCTCTCGCTGACGCTGTGCGTTCGCCTCTATTAATATAACAACAACGCCCGGTTGGCGACGACGACGACAATGAAGACTGGGGGACTGTGTGAGAAGGGGGGAGCGGTTTGACAACTTGGTTTGGCCGATAAATCGCTATATAAACCATACTTTTACAATAAGAATGTCAGTAATCGCATTGGCGACGACTGCTATAGAGTATAGTTTCGACCAGAAGGATTTCGACCAGAATCAAAGATAAGAATAAGAATATACATGCATCTGTGATCCTCTTTGCATCCGATGTTGGATAGAAAATAATAGCTCACACACATCGGTTTATATGATACTAGACAGCAATCTGAGAGCACAGACCCTTACTAAGTACGCCACAGTTTCTCTTCCGTGACCTCCATGACAATAATATGAGTCTTCACTTCCGTCAAGTTCGTTTGATCAATTAGGCCTCGACACACATTTCGCCGACACCATCCGAACGTACCCGAACGACAAGCAAGTCTCGGCGCGCTCTATTGAGAACGAACGCAGATTCGGCGAGAACCCCGAACGCCGGTTCGCCCGACTGACAGTCGGGCTATTAAGTTAAGCCTTATGTGATTCGTGCGAGCTAGGGGCGAATAACTGGTGACATCGTGACTTGACTTGCTCTTACTCTCAAGGTTTTTCGCGACATCAGAACTTAATATAGCCTACAAAGGCTACTGGGTCATAAAACTCACGCCCTTACAAAGAGTCCAATTCCTCTGCAGCATCAGAGAAGATATCGTGCAAGGAAAAAGACAAAATTCAATTGGCTAATTGCTTACAGACATTGTGATTGCAAGAAATCATAATCGGTGCACAAGTTTGCGATCACTCGAGTCATATATCTTGAACAGACTGACAGGCAGAGTCTCTGTCTCCCTATCTCTCTGTGTCTCCCTCTCCCCCCCCCCCTCCCCTCTCTCTCTCCCCCCCCCCTCTCTCTCTCCCCCCCCCCCCCCTTTCTCTCTCTCTCTCTCTCTCTCTCTCTCTCTCTCTCTGAAACATTCAATGCTAGTTATTTTAAAACGTTGTGTACATACAATAATCAAATGTTAAAATTTGTAATTCACCTTTACCTGTAAATATGCAATGTACCTAATGGGGTTGTCGGCCGAAATAAATCAATAAATCATTCAATCTCTGTCTCTCTCTCTCTGTCTCTCTCTCTCTGTCTCTCTCTCTCTGTCTCTCTCTGTCTTTCTCTCTCTCTCTGTCTTTCTCTCTCTCTCTGTGTCTCTCTCTCTGTCTCTCTCTCTGTCTCTCTCTCTGTCTCTCTCTCTGTATCTCTCTCTCTCTCTCGGTCTCTCTCTCTCGGTCTCTCTCTCTCTGCGATCTGTGTTTAGATTCTCAGGGTCTTTTTCGTGTATAGTCCGAAGTGGCCCACAGCAACGTGCCTGAGACTTAAATGATATCGAGACTGAAGCACAACTGTTCAACAAGTAACACTCACCTGTTGCACTTTCAAGTGAGAAGAGTGGGCATGCGAACCTCTTTCAGATGTGTCAGCTGAGACACCATATTTCCTGAAAGATTTCAAATACCGGTACCACTGTTAGTTACATGATATGGAATACTGACTGTACTCCATGGTCTCGATAGAGTCTTAAAGAGCTCTATGACCTCACACGTGGGTGATTGTGTGTATGTGTGTGTGTGTGTGTGTGTGTGCGTGTGTGTGTGTGCGTGTGTGTGTGTGTGTGCGTGTGTGTGTGTGCGCGTGTGCGTGTGTGTATATGTGCGTGCGTGCGTTTATTGTGTAGGCCAATCGCCCTTAACAGTACATTACGATTTCAAGATATTCTAAACATGTTTCAGTCAGCAGGCATTAAATGTGTAATAGATGACTTCGATGTTTTATTGAGTCTCACCTCATGAAGTTTCAGGGTATGTAAGAAAGAGTCAAAACGTTTCAAATAGCTATGACTATATGCCGTTAACAGCAGCGTGTATGTATCTGTTTGCAGGCGCGCGTGCTGTGTGTGTATGTACGTGTATGAATATGTGTACATGTGTATATATGTGTGCATGTGCGTGTGTATTTGCGCACACGCACCTGCGCATGCATGCGTACTAGGTTGTGCTTTGCCAGGAACAAATTTAATACTGCTTAATATTTTTACATTATTTAACTCGTACCGTTTGCGACTGACACCGCATGTGTGCATATAATCGAGGGTATTTCAAAGTTACATTCAGGCATGAGCCGGGGAACCAACTGCTTTGCATGTGTTCACGTTTATTCTATTATTCCAACATTCTGTAGTTATGTCTGTACTTATTCTTATATTCCAAACCCAGTAGATTCTGGCACAATCGTAATGACAATCGTATGTCGAAGGTCCTGTGAGAGGTTTTCAGTTGATGCGGTGCGGTGGCGAGATTGCTTCTTGATAGGAGGCAGACGAGAAAATCACTTAACACCAATGCTCTTCTGCTCTGCTTCTGTGACAAGTTGGCACCATCGCGCCATTCCAGATTGCTAATTCATTACATTGTGGTGTAGGGGGCAGGGTAATGGCGGTTTCGAGGTGGTATGATGAAAATGGGCTGGGCGAGGTCGGGGTGGTGGTGGTGATGGGATGGCAGGGTGGGGGGTTGTGTTTGATATAGAAGATGAAGAAGTGTGGGCGAGAAGGCAGCAATCATGTATCATTGTCTGTGCAGGGTGCATGGTTGTCCTGAGAATAACATTTTAGACCACATCCGAACGTCCTTTGAATAAAACCCCCCAAACATTTACATTCTCTGAAGATCGAAACAAACAAAATCACAAAAATATACCAACCTACTAACACAACTAACCCAACCCAACCCAACCCAACCCAACCCAACACAACCCCACACAACCCCACACAACCCAACCCAACCCAACCCAACCCAACACAACACAACCCAACACAACCCAGCTCCACCCAACATCAAACCCCCCCCCCCCCCCCCCCCACCCCAACCAACCAACCAACAAACCAACCAACCAACAAACCAACCAACCAACAAACAAATATACAGAAAAACCTAAAAGACCGAAGCATACGAACACAGACTGAGTTATTGAAAACAAACTGGCTCAGAGGAAGATGTGTGCCACCCTAGTGACCCCAGCAAATTCGCTCCTCCTTATCTCCCCCCCCCCCCCCCCCCACCTCCCCAACCCCACCCCCCCACCTCTCCAACATCCCTTACTTTTTACCTCCTTCAAGGGGTTTAAGTATTTCCCTCCAACTGTTTATTCGTTACTTATTTAGCACAAAAAAATCACAATAGATTCTGGTGAAATTTGGTACAATTTCAGGGTTTTCCCCAAGAAACAATCTATCACATTTGGAAGGCTATCTGTTATTTCGTTTTGGAGATACAACCATACAGAGGAATGGTATCACTCATCACAAAATTGATGACGTCACACTACTGATGACGCTGGCGTATGTGTTCCACACTCGGAGATCTCCAGCAGACACTAAAATGAGCTAAGCTATAAAGGTCATAGAAGATAATTTGTGGGTTCCTTGGTGGAGGTTTGCGCTCTCAGAGTGCTCTCTACATTTTTAATGGTTAGTCACATCCTCCTGTGGGTTGCGGGTAAGAATATATATATATATATATATATATATATATATATATATATATATATATATATATATATATATATATATATATATATATATTACTTCTTACTATATCAACACCAACAAGAACACCTGCACTCTCATTACTGAACACTTCTCCCTACCCAACCACACACTGCACGACCTCAGATGCATGCCGGTAGAGAAGTCCTACACGGACAGCACTGAAGTACGACGCAGGCGGGAACGTTTCTGGATGCACAAACTCTCTACTTTGACACCGAATGGCTTGAACACTTTGTTATAATGGTTCTTCCATTCTGGGTCCTCCCCAGTGGATCTTTTGACTTTGCTTGTGACTCTGCGGGAACGTTGTCTCGGTCAGATATTTGTGGCTAGCTCGATTCACCAGCCGCAGTAGAACAGCTTGACAAGACACGCACACGTATGTCGTCATGCGTGACGTAGACACTTCGGATTGGATAGGTGATGATTTGTCAAACCCTTCAGTCCTGAGGAAGGCTTTCAGCCGAAAATTTGACGTTAAGTAAGGCTTGTTTGTTTGCTCGCTTGTTTTTTCTTACTATA
>JAWQFJ010026003.1:15000-62097 GCA_034096865.1 Theodoxus fluviatilis | reverse complement strand
CTAAGGATAGCTGGTCTTCACATCCTGAATACACAATCCATAATGAACAAACATAACAAAATGAAATTCAATCCAAGATCATTATTTAAAGTCATCACAGTCATCACATTCATCACACACCTTCAAATTCCACAACCGATACAGCTAGTCTTCACATCACTCTGCATCTAAGCTACGCACGCATCGTCCATGATGAACAAAACCCAATTAAAATTCAATCCAACATGTACAGTCAACACATTGATCATACATCTTCAAACTTCAACATCAGTAAATATAGCTACTCATTATATCACTGTGGTCAACAGTCATCTACATGTTACATGTAATGCAAAAATGTAGAACACACCCCATATTTGGTAAATTTACTCACCACGACTCTATTTGCTTGGTGTACAGTTGTTGCACTTGCAGAGAGCAGTGCATTTCAGTCCAGCCTTTAAACATTTGCAGCGTTTAAAGCTATGGCAGCCCTTCTTGCAGGCACACTTCAACAATTCCCGACAAGTATTGGATACTTTAGGAAGAACAGTCCAGAGAGGCTTCCACATACCACTGACATGCTGCCAACCCCAGTCACTTGGATCAGGAAGTACTGGTGTGGCATCTTCAACTTGATTCCAGATGTGTCCCCCCTGGTAGACAGCCCGTTTGCAGTGTTGAAATAGGGCTTCACTAGTTGGTGGAATATTGTCAATCTGGCGGCCTTTCTTGGTAAACAACTCCATTCTTGCACTGTTCACATCCACAGTGTTGCTTGTTTTGTCGTACAGCAGCACAACAAATCTCTCCAGCGCCATTCTGTCCTCCTGGGTCAAGCTGCAAGGCAGTGTGGATAGTCTTAGAAATACTTCTGTGATCTCTGGACAAGTCTTCCACAACTCCCAGGCTCTCTTCTTGCCAACCCCATTGAAAGAGGAGACTGTATCGCAGCCTGTTATGCTGTGAAACATTGGCAGGGAGCATGCTTTGTCAGCACCCAATGCTTGGGCAATTCTGTGGGCTGCAATGTATCTGAAATGCTGACCGGTTCCCATTGCAATCCATATTTGCAGTTCAGGATGGCGTGCTGCAGCTGCCACTGCAAGGACAACAACATCTGTATCCACAGTACGAATGAGTATCCTCTGGTAGGTCTTTGAAGCGTGTGCAAGATGCACCATTATCCGAGTGTCTGCTTCCTCATGACTACAAGGAGACAAACCTGTGTGGTCAATCGGGTGGTTTGATAGAACGATTGGCCCCTGTGTTGAGATGATCAGCTTTTCTGTCCCTGATGTTATTGCAGTCTGCGCGAGAAGATGAAACAATTTTGTCTTGTTAAGATCAGCTCTGAGGAAGCTACTCCACTGCGAAGAGATCACTGTTTCAGGTGTCACATTCTTGCATTTTCCCTGTCCCCTGGATTCTCTTGTGCCACTCTTGAGACTGTCAGCTCTATAAATGTCCCAAACAATGTCCAAACGTTGTGCATGCTGAACTGACTTAGTAATGTAGGGCAAGAATACATCTGTTGCATAGGAACCTACAGTTTTTGCTGGTCCAGGCCTCAGCATGTTCACAATGGCAGCACCATCCAAGATCATGACATCAATTTCAGTGGGATGCGTTTCAGCGGTCAGAGCAACATCAGCGTGGTGGGTATCCCAATGCAAGGAAACATCAGTGGGATGGCTATTGTCAGGCAGGGCACTTTCAGTTTGGAGGGTATTAACAGGCAGGGCATTATTAGTAGGGTTTTCGACATGCACTGCAGATTCAATGTGATCAGTGGTCTGAACATGCTGATCAAGAGGTTCAAGGCACTCAAGGAGAGTTGATTTTGTTGTGGAGCGCAATTTTCCATCACAAGATAGTGCAGGAGGTGCTGGGTGATTTTCATGCATGAAAAATTTGATTACAATTATCACGGTTTATAAAAGGAGTGTTGAATTTCAGTGCCAAGGCTCAAGAAATGAACTAGATACTTCTTCATGCAACAGTGACTGTTACTAGTGTTAGCGAATGAATACACGTTATGGCATGACATGGAGGTGTGGCAGAAATTCGCTAATTTTATTGGTTGCTGCAAAAAACCTACACGCAGAAGAGTCTCGGCCACATTTTGAAGTCCGACTACGTACACTTTTACAGGTTACCGCTCATTCCATCCTTCCATCCGTCTAACCACAAACCAGCATGAATACTGGAACAACAGGGTAAGTAAGGAAACGAGAAGAAATAGTAAATGTAGTACGAATCTCCTTTTGATTCTTGTGCGATTTGAGGTCATGCGAGTGGTTTATGAGGAGCCATTTCGATTTTGGATCCCAGTAAAGTCCCGCAGATAATAATTCTAAACAATATAAATTTAAATTAAGAAGGCAATTTAAATTGGTTTGTAGAATTTATTACTTTAACCATTATTATTCTCTTTCAGGCAGACACACCAAAATATTTTTTTACTTATAATTTTGTTAACAATACAACCTTTACTGCCGAAAGGTCAGAAAGGTCAAGGCCTTCTGTGGGTTGAATTCGTCTGCTAGGTATTTTTCTTTAATTAATTTTTTCATCAAATACAGCATACATTTTTAATGGCTCTGTATCGCAAACGATTTTAGATATACTAATAAGTAACTTTATTCAATAATTTCACTTGTAGCATGTTAGTGCACAATTCATATGAGTGGATGCAACATAGAAACCCAGCTAGCGTGTTATCCCGGTACTTCGCGATGCGGTAGCGGAAACACAAAGTAGGAGGGAAAACACTTTATCGCATTTTCTTGTTTGATTGTATTGCCATTTATTGCTCGTGCTTTGCGCAGGTTGTCCGGAATTGTTTCTGCGAATGTTACATCATCAGTTTTGTGATGTCATATTGTGACGCTGCCGGGAAGAGAAAAGAACTCGGACTTGGGCGGTTGGTAAAAATGGATGAATAGGTACCCATTACAAAAGGGATCGGCGTTGTCCTCTTGATACGAGAGTGTGTGTCAAAAATACCACTGTGAACCCCCACTCATCCCCACAACCACCATCACACTTGCTTATCCTTCTGCTCTTCCTGCTCCTCCTCCTCCTGCTCCCACTTCTTCTCCTCCATCTCCTTATCCTCTTCCTGCTGCTCCTCTGCTCCTGCTCCTCCTCCTGCGCCTTCTTCTCCTCCTCCTCCTCCTGCTCCTCCCCCTCCTCCTCCTGTTCCTGCTCCTCGCCCTCCTCCTCCTCCTCCTCCTGCTCCTTCTCTCCCTCTTTCTCTCCCGTCGTAGTCATCGTCGTCATTGTTATCCTACTCCTTCTCGTCGTCGTCGTTGACGTGCTTCTCCTTCTCCTCCGTTTCCGTTGTCGTAATTGTTAATTCCGCTCTCCGATTGTCTTTAAATAACGTCGGAGCGGTCGTTGTTGTTTTTTATCTGGGCTCTCTGTTTCTGTAGATGTCAATCACGGGCGCCACTCATGGATTTCTGATTTTTCTGACATGGACTGTGACGTCATTCCTATGCCACTACATGGCCAAGGCCTTTCTAATGGACTCAGTGGCCAGCATGGGGGCCCTGGGCTCAGCCTGCCTGGTGACGTCACTGCAGGCCGCCATGTGCTTCGCCCTGACCAAAATCCGTGTGCCGAACAGGGAAGAGGACTCTGGACGAGCTCGGTGCCTCTTCCTGGTGAAGGCGGTCACGCATGTCCTGGCTACATTGGCCACAAACTACAGTATGGCCAGCATGCAGGTAAGGCGCAGCTCTCAACAACAAAGGGGACGCCTCCATTACCACCACCACCACAACCACCACTTCCACCACCACCACCACCACTACCACCACCACCACCACCACCACCACCACCACTACCACTACTACCACCACCACTACCACTACTACCACCACCACTACCACTACTACCACCACCACCACCACCACCACTACCACTACTACCACCACCACCACCACTACCACTACTACCACTACCACTACTACCACCACCACCACCACTACGACTACTACCACCACCACCACCACCACTACCACTACCACCACTACCACTACTACCACCACCACTACAACCACCACTACCACCACCGCCACCAACGACACTACCACCACCACCGACACTACCACCACCACCATCACCACCATCTCCACCACCACTACCTCTATCACCACCATCACCACCACGACCTCCGCCACCACCACCGGCACCACCACCGCCATCTCCACCACCACCACCACCACTTCCACCACTTTCACCCCTTCCATCACTACGACCATCGCCGCCACCATGACTACCGCTACCACCACCACCACAGCATTCTCCACTACCACCAATATCATAACCACTACTAGCATCACCATCAACTTTATCAACAACACTACCACTACCACAACTACTACTACCACCACTATCGTTACTACCACTACCATCATCATCATTATCACCACCACCACGACAACCACAATCACCACCACCATTAATATCATCATCATTGTATTTATTTTTCTACTTCTTCATTTTCTTCTTCTTCCTCCTCCTCCTTCTCCTCCTCGTCCTTGTCCTCGTCATCCTCCTTCTCCTCCTCCTTGTTCTCGTCCTTCTCCTCCTCCTCCTCCTCCTCCTCCTCCTCCTCCTCCTCCTCCTCCTCCTCCTCCTCCTCCTCCTCCTCCTCCTCCTCCTCCTTCTCCCCCTCCCTCTGCCCATCCCCCTCCCCCTCCTCCTCCTCCTCCTCCTCCTCCTCCTACTCCTCCTCCTCCTCCTCCTTCTCCTCCTCCTCCTCCTCCTTTTCCTCCTCCTTCTCCTCCTCCTTCTTCTCTTCCTCTTCCTCCTCCTCCTCCTCCTCCTCCTCCTCCTCCTCCTCCTCCTCCTCCTCCTCCTCCTCCTCCTCCTCCTCCTCCTCCTCCCCCTCCTCCTCCTTCTCCTCCTCCTCCTCCCCTCCCCCTCCTCCCCCTCCCCTCCCCCTCCCCCCCTTCCCCTCCCCAACCTCCTCCTCCTCCTCTTCCTCCTCCTCCTCCTCCTCCTCCTCCTCCTCCTCCTCCTTCTTCTCATCCTCCTCCTCCTCCTCCTCCTCCTCCTCCTCCTCCGCCTCTTCCGCCTCCTCCGCCTCCTCCCGCCTCCTCCGCCTCCTCCGCCTCCTCCTCCTCCTCCTCCTCCTCCTCCTCCTCCTCCTCCTCTTCCTCCCGCTCCTTCTCTTCCTCCCCCTCCTCCTTCTCCCCCTCCTCCTCCTCCTCCTCCTCCTCCTCCTCCTCCTCCTCCTCCTCCTCCTCCTCCTCCTCCTCCTCTCCTCCTCCTCCTCCTCCTCCTCCTCCTCCTCCTCCTCCTCCTCCTCCTCCTCCTCCTCCTCCCCCTCCCCCTCCTCTCCCTCCTCCTCCTCCTCCCCTTCCTCCTCCTCACCCTCCTTCTCCTCCTCCCCCCACTCCTGCTGCTGCTGCTGCTCACCCCCTTTCCGTCTATTTTTAGTTGTTTTGATCTCTTTTATTAATGACATTGAGTTATGCACTGCTCAGCACTACAGCAGTGGAGCGGTCTCCTCCCTGACATTCGACAATCTGACTTAACTCTCTCTCTCTCTCTCTCTCTCTCTCTCTCTCTCTCTCTCTCTCTCTCTCTCTCTCTCTCTCTCTCTCTCTCTCTCTCTCTCTCTCTCTCTCTCTCTCTCTCTCCCTCTCTCTCTCCCTCTCTCCCTCTCTCTCTCCCTCTCTCTCCCCCTTCTCTCTCTCTCTCTCTCTCTCTCTCTCTCTCTCTCTCTCTCTCTCTCTCTCTCTCTCTCTCTCTCTCTCTCCCCTCCCTCCCTCCCTCGTTGAATATATTGATGTTATCAGCTTCGCTCACAATTAGCAATCCAGAGAGATCCTTAACGAGGATAAGGTTGAGACTACATTCCAAACGTGTCATCTGTCCCTTAGACTTCGGATTCCTCCCCTCCCCGATGACACTTCACGACCTTTTACACGCAGTCTTCAAAACGATCCTGCATTCAGGTTTGTAATCGCCTTTCCACCAAGCACACCGTCTGTATTGCAGGCCGCGTCCACGATGGCGGTGAAGCTGCTGGAGCCGGTGACGAGCGCCTTGGTGCAGTGGCTGGTGCTGGGCGTGCCGCTCAGCCTGGCAGGGTTGCTCAGTCTGCCCCTGGTGATGGGGGGCGCTGTAATGTTCGTTGGAAACTCGGGGGTCGGAGCGGAGGGCAGCCAAGACCTCGGGGCGGTGCTGGCGCTAGTCTCCAACCTCCTCCTGGCAGCCAGGAACGTGGTCATCAAGCTGGAGCACGAGCGTACCGGGGATCATGGAGCGTCTTCCCACACGAACAAACTCCGCCGCCGAGGAACTGTGGCCGTAACGATGGTGTTTACGGCGCTTCTTGTGGCTGGAATCCATGCCACCCTGAACCTTGGTCTTCCCGCGATCTTTGTGGCAGGCTCCAGCCTGTTCCACGTGGCCTACTCCTACGTGTCCACAGCCGTGGTGCTGCGCTATTTGACCGTGGTCAGCCATGCCGTGGCCAACATCTTCAAGCGAGTCCTAGTGGTACTGCTGCTCTACGCCGCCGGTCAGCGATCTGCCACGGCTTGGAACATCCTGGGATTGGTTGTCAGCACTGCAGGACTCCTACTGTACGCCTTGGACAAAGTCAGGGGCAGCCATAGACAAGGAGGCAGAGTATCAACTTCAAGTGAGTATGGTAGAGCTCTCCCGCTCTCGCTCTCACTCCTCGTGCTCCTGCTCTTCCTGCCTCTCCTCTTTCTTCCCGTCGTCCTCCTCCTCAAACTCGGTCTCATTCTCTTCATCGTCTTCTTCTTTGTCCTCGTTTATCTCTTTGTCCTCGTCGTCCCCATCTCCGTCTCCTCCGACGTCGCCATCGTCATTGTCTTTGTCTTCTCCCTCGTCGTCATCTTCCTTATCTCGACCTCGTCGTCAACCTCTTTGTCCTTTTCCTCCTCCCATCTTTTTATCCCCTTCAGTGTCTTCGTCCTGCTCGTTAACACCCTACTCGTTCTCATTCCCTTCTCTTATTTCTTTGGTTAGCCTTCACAGCTCTGCAGGTATGGGATTTCTCCTGGAAAAGAGAATAACGAGAATTAAGACCTCGACCAAGAAAGGAGCTCTAGCAACAACAAAAAACATTCAAAGCTTATGCTGCCGATCGCAAAGTATATTGACGTGCGCATCGGATCTGCTGATTAATGCATTGTAGCATGCATCTTATATTAGTCGGGTCAGGCTGAAAAAGCTTCACCTGCTGTCATTACTGCTGGGCTGCTGAAGTTTTTTCAGGTGGGGAATTTCCCCACAAAACCCACACGCGGAATTCCAGCTGGCAAGGCGTGTTATCAAAGACATATTTGTTTAAAGCTTTCATGCTTCATCTTGTGGTGAATGAGTTTCGGCAGCCTCCTTCAAGAACCACCTTCACCGGGAACGTATCACCTGGCTCAATAGTCAGCCTATTCCGAGTGCTTTCCCTCTCCCTCTCATAGTCTTTTCTCGGTAGAATGGCACACTTAGATATGCAGGATTCGCTGCAGCGTTTGTTTAGTCAATAAATAAATGAAATATGACCAGTGTTGTTGATCATTCATTTCCGATGAGGTGTGCCGGAGGTCCGTGGTCAGATGGCTATCCTCGCCCATTTTGAGGCCTTTTTGAATGTTTGGATAGATTTGCCCACTCACGCCCCCCCCCCTCAGAATTCAGCGAGGGGTACTACAGTTTTAATCACGAACTAGCGGGTACCCGTACTACGCACTGCTGATGTGTGAATGTTTACATACAAACTCAGACTGACTTGGAAATACCAAACACATTGATAATAAAAGAAGAGTAAGTACTGTTACATGTTGAAAAGTGGATTAAAATAATTAACCATCGGAGACAGGCAGAGTTCCCTCAGGATCCACCACTGGTTTGGAGGCCCCAGGAGTTGCCACATAACTTCCATTGTCCTCGCCAGATTCATTAACTTTCTGTCCATCTTTCCATTTCGAAAGCATCGCGACAAAGCGCGCCTCGAACTCCCCCAACCCTTTATCTTCACAAGATGACTGATCCGTAGCAGCGCAAACTGTTAGTGAAAAAAAAATCTGCCTGCATATCAACACTGACAGTAATCAGGCCCACTTGCTCTATCGCCGCAGCTACTGCAGTGCTGCTTGCGGGGGCAAAGGGCAAAGTCGTCGGAGGTTGAGGGTATGATGACAGAGAGGCATACGAAGTCCATGCAGCATCAGTCACAATATCAAAATCGGCATTAGCGGCAATATCGACATTATTGTCAACATTGTGTCTAAAAGTCAGCTCACCCATGGCACGGTGTCGCTGTGCTCGCAACTGATCGCCTCGGAGCTGTGCGGGAGGCTTTCTCCTCCTGAGCAATCCACATGTTTCGCTCTCGAGCAATGGGAAATTTGACGAGTGATGCACACCTACACTGTTTGAATTGTACATTTGATTTAAGCTTATGTGCTTTTATAGAAAATATATTGTTTTGGTGTTTAAAAAATTTGTAAACTTATAATCATCAACTTATCAATGTATGCATCGTAATGTCTCCGCTCACACACACTGGACCCACACACATAGTTCCCATCGAAGGAATGAATACTCAGTTAATGTAATTTCTACGGTCAGTTGGCCTTTGCAGACTATTCAAAGCCGTCGATTTCGATTAATCATTAAAAGTTGGTTATCATGAAAGCAAGATAAGCCACGAGTTTCCTAGTTATTTCCCTCTTCCGAGACGCAGAAGGAGACACAATGCGTTCCCGTTGAAAATTAATTCGAATCCATTTTCTCACAAAGCGGCAGTTATGTGATCAGGAAAAGACAGAAGATAAGATACGTAGGCTTTTGCAAAGAAGCTACTGTATAGATAGACTACCTTGGTAGTCTCTGTGACACAGAATTCGAGTGGAGCTGACATCGCGTGCTGTGCAGGCCTCGCTTTGAAACCAACATGGCCGCCGCGTGAGTAAGGCCCGTTGGCCATGTAGGCATAATGCGGGGTGACGTCAGCGGCTAAGTTGTTGGAACACTCAAATCTTCATCTATGGTCTAGAGTTCGGCCCCCTGCATTAGTCTGAAACGTTTTCTGTTTGTCTAGGGTTGGTGCCTGGCTCTGTACAGAGAATCTCTCTCTCTCTCTCTCTCTCTCTCTCTCTCTCTCTCTCTCTCAAATCCTTATCTAGGCTGATCTGGGATAGCAATAAAGTAGAAACCGTCCAACAGTGTCCGCGGACTACTAACTTCCGAGAATGGCTGGCTCAAGCTCGCGATTTAATTACAGAGTGTCCCGACACAGCCTTGCAGTTATTTACTTTCCATCACTGGTGCATGTGTAAGAGCGTATCACTGCGTCGACCGCAACCCATTTATCCGCTAGATGGCTTGATGCAGAATGTCAGCAAGCTAAACGAGACCCCAGGAAAGCCCTCGCACATTATGAAAAGCCCTACACTGCAGTAGAGAAAGAAGCATACGTTCTTGCCAGAAAAAGATAAATCATCAGTACACCCATGTATGTGCCATGAGCTAATTATTAAACCAGGAGATTCTAAATCAGTTTGGTCTCTTGTACACCTAGCGATTCACAAAATGGTATATCTGCCCGATATTGGAATTAAAACGTGGGAGGACCATTTTAGGACATTATTTAATGAGGAGAGGTTTGCCTCCACCGATTCCTTTGCAGGGTATGAAATTGACTGTATTACCTCTTATGAGGACCTAGATGCCCCCATCATAGAAGGGGAGATAAAATGAGCGTTAAATAGGATGAGAAGAGGGAAGGCACCAGATGTGGACGAAATTCCAAGTGACCTGTTAAAGTTAGCTGGTCACCAGGTGTTGCCTTTCCTCATTGAGGTTTTTGCTTACCTGTATAATAGACAGTACTTTCCCCATGAATAGGGGTCGTTCCGTTATTATTCCTCTGTTTAACTCAGGTGATAAGCTCAACCCATCAAATTATTGAGGAATCTCTCTGTTTAGTGTTATGAGTAAGTTGTTTTTATCCATTCTGACGGAACGCCCGAAGACGTGGGCAGAAGACCGCAGCAAAATACGTTTCGATCAAGCAGGCTTCCGATCAGAACATTCCAAAACTGACCACATATTTACCATTCATTCAGAAATAGCTAAGAATGTCTATGGTGGGGGTAAGGGAAAGGTGTATACAGTTCTTATAGATTTTAAGAATGCTTTTTTTCGGTGGACAGAACATGTCTGTGGAAGGTGTTGAAAACTGGTGTGTCAGCAAATTTCATCAAAATGTTCAAATCTGTGTATTCCCTAGTAAATGCCTGCATTAGGTGGAACTCAACATACTCAGAACTGTTCGACTGCCCGATTGGTGTAAGGCAGGGGGAAAGTAAATCACCGATAATATTTTATCTTTAGATTTTGTATGCAGCTGACTATGTACGTGAACAGCATGGACTGTAGTTTTTAGCCAGAAACACGGCAAATGTTTTTACATTTGTTCGCTGACGATGTTGTGCTTAAAACCAAATAGATAATTTAGCATCCATCTCGAAAAAACTAGGGATGTCTGTTAATAAGGACAAAACGAAAGTTATGAACTTCCTGGCGGGCGGCAATGGAAGTTGTAAACCGGTAGACATATCCGGGATACATGTTTTCCACCAAACTGTCTGCTTTAGTAAAATTGGAATACCAGTCAATCAGAGCAAAACAGAAGGTAGCACAACTGCTTAGGACAATGAAGTGGCTACGCAGTCTAAACACTATGGTTTTCTTTAAACTGTTTTTTATGCCCAGGTAACACCAGCCCGCTTGTGTGGTTTAGAGGTAAGCGGTCTGTCGGGACAAGAAAATATAGAAAGAGTGCACATGTTTGCATGTAAACGTTTCTTGGGTCTTGATGTGCTATCGCCCAATACTATGATTTACGGTTAGACTGGGAGACATCCCCTGATTGTGAATGCTTTGTTAAGGGCAGTGAAATACTGGTTTAAGGTAGCAATATGCATATGGATAGACTTCCCAAGCAAGTCTACCTTATGCTCAACAACACCAACGTACCAGCAAAATTAAACTGGGTTAGGGCTGTTGAAGAATTTTTATCAAGAGTGAAGTAGAACTTTGCTTGGGCGAACAGGGGATACACTAATGAGAAAAGTCTCTTGAAAACATTAGAGCAAAGTTTAGAGATTGTTTCAGGAAAGGTGGATTGAGAAACTCTGTAGAAGCGAAAGATTAGCAGTCTACCAGGCTTTGAAAAGCTCCTTTGAATTCGAAAGCTATCTGATTGGGATTAACATTAAGAAATTTAGGGATGCATTTATAAGATTCTGGTTGGAAATAAATTAACTGCGTAACAAAGTAAGGTGGTGTAGAGAAAAACCAGTGCGATCATGTCCATTCTGTAGGCCTACTGATAAAGCAGAAAACGAAGAAAAAATGTATATCATTGCGCTACATATACTTCTCTTAGGGAGCAGTACATAGCAAATTATATTAACCCCGATAAGAGTGGGTACCGATACATGATAGACGAACAAGATACGTGGAAAACTAGAGCTGTAGCAATGTACATACATTATTCTGTAAAATTAAGAAATCTGTCTTTCAGTAATAACGAAGCAGGTGTTGTCTCGTCACAGTACAGTCTATACGTATGTAGGGTGATCGACACCTGGATGCAGGGGACGCGACATGGGTCGAGTACATGTATTTTAGCTTTTAAGCATGGGTAAAGCTTATTTTACTAAATGTAAATAACATGTACTTTTATGTAATCATAGCCCATACACCTCTTGGGTGACACGTGGTTAAAAACTGCATATGCTTCTTATTAATTTGGGCTCTGTGAGAGCTACTTGTGACATAGCACTGACTCTAACAGACAATGTGATTTAGCCAGTTCTGATGAGGAACAAGTTTTCTTTTAGTTGTGTGTTGCTAACAGTGTCAATATCTACTGTATTGGTTTACGTAATACTGTACATAACACGTTTTAATTGTCTGACGGGTCGTCGGCCGAAATAAAACAATCGATCAATCTCTCTCTTTCTCTCTGTCTCTGTCTCTCTGTCTCTCTGTCTCTCTGTCTCTCTCTCTCTCTCTTTCTCTCTCTCTCTCTCTCTTTCTTTTTCTCTCTCTCTGTCTCTTTTTCTCTCTCTCTCTCTCTATTACTCTCTCTCTCTCTCTCTCTCTCCTACCCGAATGACTTAATGTACCCTCTTTTTTCTATCAATCGTTGGTATACAAAGAAAAGAAACGTGATATAATGTCATTTATTACCATCAGCAACAACAGACAGACAGACCGACCGACCGACCGACCGACCGACCGACCGACCGACCGACCGACCGACCGACAGACCGACCGACCGACCGACCGACCGACCGACCGACAGACCGACAGACCGACAGACCGACCGACAGACCCACAGACCCACAGACCGATCGACAGACCGACCGACAGACCGACAGACCGACAGACCGACAGACCGACAGACCGACAGACCGACCGACCGACAGACCGACAGACAGACCGACCGACCATCCGACAGACCGACCGACCGACAGACTGACCGACAGACAGACAGACAGACAGACAGACAGACAGACAGACAGACAGACAGACAGACGGACAGAATGACAAATGGACAGAAAGACAAGGGCACACGCGCACACTCACACACACACACACGCGCGCACACACGCGCACACTCACACACACGCGCGCGCGCGCACACACGCACACACACACAGACACACACGCACACTCACACACCCGCATTCACGCACGCATGCAAGCACGCACGCACACACACACGCGCGCGCGCGCAGAAGCTAGCTGACTAACTGATTGATTTACTGACTTACTGACTGACTGACTAAGGGGATGGCTCACTCGCTCACTCGCTCACTCACTCACTCACTTCACTTCACTTCACTTCACTTCACTTCACTTCACTTCACTCCACTCCACTCCACTCCACTCCACTCCACTCCACTTCACTTCACTTCACTTCACTTCACTTCACTTCACTCACTCCACTCACTGATTTTGATTACCCTGCGCTCTCTTTACAGCTGTTGGAGGACGGTTACGGTGGATGTCGGGGTTTGTGTTGGCCTCCATGATGGCCCTTCTTCCCCTCAGCCTGCTCAGTCAGTCTGCCGTCATCAGCCGTTTTTATCAAACCCGTGCCAACCTCTTCCCTTCCAACCCCAACTGGGGTCATGCGGTAGGGGCGAGCTTTCGTGGCCCCTTCAACCTTGACCTCCCTGTGGAGGTCCCGGAATACCTGTCCAGGTACGCGGGCTCCTTGACGCAGCAGGAGTTGCGAGAGGTCCTGCAAGCGGACTTGGTGAAAAACCCTCTCATGGCCAACGCCATCTCGGAGGGGCTGAATGTCACCGCGGACATCGTGGCTGAAGCGCAGCGTCTGCATTTCAAGGTCTTGTCTCAGCTGCTGGCTGGCTACAAGTATGCCTTCCTCCTGGACATGGCCGCCTTCGAGAACAAAGGCGACCCCGCCATCACTCTTGGTGAGGTGTACTTGCTTCGGAGGCTGGGTATTGAAATCATATACTACTGCAACTTCTATGCCTGCACGAACAACAACCTGGACTTCGCCCTAAACGTCAGCAAGAAGTACACCACCAGCGAGCTCGTCATCCTCGTCCACGGCGGAGGGAACATCGTCGGTTACGAGCAGAATGATATATTGCGCGAGAAGTTCTTCAAACGCTTCAGCAACTTCCAGGTGGTCCTTTTCCCTCAGAGCGTTTACATGAAGGAAAATGTGACCAAGCATTTGGAATTCTGTGAACGCCTGTACAGAAACCAAACAAACTTCACCATGATTTTAAGAGATCGCCATTCGTATGCCCTGGCGACGAAGCATTTTTCGGGAAAACCGTACTTTTTGATGCTGCCCGACTCTGCCTTCCAGATTGGAATGGTGCAAAGGTTTATCTCTCCCGTGTATGACATTCTGTGGCTGAAAAGAAGCGACAAAGAGACGCCCGGCTACGAACTGCCAAATTTTCCGAAGGGCATCAGTGTGCACGTTGCCGACTGGTGGAAATGGATATCCCCCAAGGGAGACAACTCCATGGACACGGCTGCTGTCATGGCAACCAATGGCTTGCTGTTCTTGCAACGAGGCCGCGTGGTAATCTCAGATCGTCTTCATGGGCACATCCTGTGCACGCTGCTCAACATCCCCCACGTCCTCATCGACAACAAGCAGCACAAGCTGACCAACTACCACTACACTTGGACGAAAAGCTCTGAAATAACTGTGATGGCTCGTGATGCTGAGGACGCTCTCATGCAGGCTGTGGAGCTGATACGCCGTTTCAACGACACCCTGCCGCCTGTCGCGGTGTTCATGGACGCAACGGAAGAGGCACCCACTCCCAAGCCCACACCCAAGTCCGGATCCAAGGCTACGCCCAAGCCTACGCCCGAGCCTACGCCCAAGTCTACGCCCGAGCCCACGCTCCAGCCCACGCCCCAACCCACGCCCCAGCCTACGCCCCAGCCTACGAGCAAGGCAGCTGGGGAGAGCAAAAGTAAACGAGATACCGAAAAGAAGACGAGCGACGTGAAGGCAGGGAAGGACACCCGAAAGGAAAATGATCCTGCCCCAAACGCCACAAAACACAGGTAGACACAAAGCCTGTACGGTACCTGTTGCTGCATCCGCCCCAAACGCCACAAAACACCCGTAGACACAAAGCCTGTACGGTACCTGTTGCTGCATCCACCCCAAAGCCACCAAATGAAACTTTTGCAATCATCTGAAATGAGGGGAAGTCCTACACAAGCAGTTACTTACGTTGCGCTTGGACTATTGACTCTGTTTCGTTTTGATTGTCATGGGGTGCAATGTCTGATCGTCCCAAATAGTATTCTGCGATCGTCTTCGGTTATTCGTGTGAGAGGTGTTTATTATGTTTAATCTTCAGTTCAGTTCATTTCAGTCACTTAACCCTGATATGGGTTGTTGAGGCACCACTGATGACTTTCGGACAATTGTTATCCATCAATCTCTATCCTCTGTCGCTCGCTGTGAGTCAGCAAAGGTCAAGCATGTCCGCTCTTTGATGTCTTCCCACCTCTTTCTCTGCCTGCCTCTCCTTCTCCCACCTGGTACGGTACCTTGCAGGATGGTCTTGACCAGCCCACTGCCTCTTGACACGTGACCGTACCACTTCAGCTTTCTGCTTTTCACGATTGAGAGCAGGTCTTCGTACTGTCCAAATGCTTTCCTGATCCTGTTGCTGACTTCCTCATTCATGACATAGTCTTTATATGAGATGTTCAGAATCTTGCGGTAGCATCTCATTTCCAGGGCTTGTATCCGTCTCTGTAGTTCAGATGTGAGTGTCCAGGACACGCATGCATACAAGAATACGGAGATGGCCAGCGTGCGCATGAGCCTGATCTTCGACGAGAGAGTGATATTTCTGTCACGCCATATTGGCGTCAACTTTGCCAATGCTGCTGTTTGTGCTATCCTGGACAGTATCTCTGGTTTGGACCCTTCATCAGTCACAATAGATCCCAGGTATTTGAAGTTGTTCACAGCTTCCAGGTTTTGGCCCTTCACTTCGATTTTCATTTTGAAGCCCCGAGGGTTGTTCGTCATCACCTTGGTCTTCTCGGCACTGATCCCCATGCCATATGCCTGTGAGGTCTTGTCCAGGTGCTCGACAAGACTAATCAGCTCCTCTTCACTTCCTGCTAATCCATCAATGTCATCAGCAAAACGTAAGTTGGGGATCTTACTGCCACAGATGCTGATTGATCCTTCCTGGTCTGCTAGGGCATTAGTCATTATCCTTTCGAGGAAGAGGTTGAAGAGTGAGGGGGAGAGTAGACAGCCCTGTCTGACTCCGACCGTTGACCTGAACCATTCGCCTGTGGTACCATTAAACAGGACTGCGCTGACCGCTAGAGATGTTCGACGACTTTGATGATCTTGGAGCTGATGCTGTAGCTTCTCAGTGTGGCCCACAGCGCAGCAAGCCAGACTCTGTCAAATGCTTTCTTAAAGTCTATAAAGACATGGTACAGATCTTGTTGGTGTTGTAGATGTTTCTCACACAGGACTCTCAGATTGAAGATCTGTTCGGTGGTGCTCCTACCTAATCTGAAACCTGCCTGTTCTTCAGTAATGATTTTATCTGCCTGAGGTTTTAATCTGTTCAGCAGTACTTTCAACATGACCTTGCTGGGATGGCTGATGAGGCTGATTGTGCGGTAGTTTTGTGACATTTGCAGGTTTTCTTTCTTGGGCAATGTAATTACTAGGGACTATGTCCACGGGGTTGGCCAATCTCTCGTCTGCCAGATCTTATTGCAGATCTTTGTGAGTGATGCATTGCGTCGCCTCCTGCCTGGATGAGTTCCCCTGGAATGTTGTCAACCCCTGCTGTTTTCCATTTCTTGAGGGACTTAACCGCTGTCTTTACCTCTTCTCGAAGAATTGAGTAGATGTCCTCTTCGGTAGTCTGAGGACAGTTCAGTATTTGGATCTCCTTTGGTGTCATAGTTGTACAGCTCATAGCAGTACTCAGTCCAGCGTTTCATAATTTTGCGTTCTTCTGTGAGACAAATCCCGCTCTTGTCTTGTATGGTGTTGACCCGCCCTTGTTTGCTCACTGTAAGGTCTTTGACTATCTGGTATGCTTTCTCGGTGTTATTCTTCTGGATGTTTTCCTCAACTGCATCACATTGCTGTTTGATCCACTCCTCCTTGGCACTCCTCATGGCCTTCTTGACCCTGTTGTTGACCTCTCTGTACTTACTTGCTCCATCTGCTGTACCCTTCTTTTTCTTCAGTTCCCTGCTCTCATCGCACATGTTCAATATTTCTGCAGTGACTAATGGTTTCTTTGTTGGGTGGTGTTCTCCTAATAACTGCCCGGCTGTCTCTATCACTGCCTCATTGAAGATGTTGGTCACTGTGTCGAGGCCCTGTTCGTCACCCAGAACTAAGAGCGGTGCAAACTTCCCTCCAATCATCGCTTTGAAGGACTTATCAACCTCAGGGTCTTTCAACCTTTCAAGGTCAAATCTAAGCCTGGTACCTTTCTGCTTGCTGATTTTTTTAAGGCTCAGGCGAAAGTTCATCATCAGCAAGTCGTGGTCGCTTTCAATGTCTGCTCCTGGAAAGCTTCGTGTCTTTGCGATGTTAATGCTGGACTTGAAGCGCTTCTTTACTAAGATGTAATCAATTTGACTGTGGTGCTGTCCATTTGGGTGGTGCCAGTCCGCCGTCGGGACGTCTTGTGCGGGCCAAGAGTGTTTGCCAGCATAAGTTCGTTGTAGCTGGCGAACTCCAGGAGTCTCAGGCCTCTGTTGTTGGTATCTGTATTGCTGTACTGTCCACAAACGTCATGCCAGTCGTTCTTTGCGTCGCTTCCCACTTTGGCATACCAGTCTCCCTGCACGACCAGGATGTCTTTTTTGGTACTTGATCCAGCACCTCTTGCAGCTCGTTGTAAAATGCCTCTATTTCCTCATCTGAGTAGTCTGTGGTTGGAGCTTACATCTGTTCGATGGTGATGTTGAATGGTGTTGCTTTAAGTCGAATGGCGATGATCCGACTCGAGACTGGTCGGCAGCCCATAACACAAGATGTTATTCCTCTGTGGACAAGAAATCCTACTCCATGTTCATGTCTGTCGTTTCTACCGCTCTAAAACAGCTTGTGACCTTCATGGGTTGACGTTTCCTCAAAGTTGGTCCATCTCACCTCACAAAGTCCGAGAATGTTCCATCAGTATCTTGCCATCTCATGCGTAAGCTCTTCTATTTTCCCTTCTGCATGCAACGTTCTTGGTATACATGTATATGCGCATGCAGCATATGATGCTGTCCTTTCTTTCTGCTTTAGTCGTTGTGATTTTATGATTGAGAAATCTAATTTGCATATATTTTTTTCGCTCTGTGCGACTATCCACGACATAATGGAAGGACGCTATACGGTCCTCCTTGGCAGGTCAATGAAAATGATCAGCAGTGGTCCATCTGCTGCAGTTCCAGTTTTCTATGTCCGAGGCTTCCGCCGCTCGTAACAAGCAGCATATCTCTGATACTGTCTCTAAAATAGATCCATATGTATCTCCTTTTATCTGACCCACTAGTCGTACCTATATTGTGTCTTCACAACGGAACCAGTGATGCTGCATGTGGACGCAAAGAACCTTTGTTCCTCAGAGTTGTTTGTTTCTTTTGATCGTACTTTTCTTCGCTTGTTTTTTGCTCTCTTTTGGAGGTGGATCCATGGTTTTGAGAGCGCACAATGGAAGAAGAGCGTTCACCAAATTGGTGCCATTGTTCCAAGAAGTCTTCCTCGTGATCCTCAGTGTTTGCCAGTCATCTTTCAGGCTGACAGCTGTTGATGCGCCTACCTTCTTTAGATTAATAGGCAGACGGTCGTCAAGTCCACGACAACAGTGGCTTTCGCTTTGGAATGACATCAACACTCATTGTCAGCCAAGAAAACTCATTTCCGATCACAAATTGAGTCGTTTGGTTGCATAGTGATTGCAAATGACTAGATTTTACATGATGCGCATTTTGAAATGTATGAAGTGGACATACGCGATTTAACGAGAGAGTGAACACACACACACACACACACACACACACACACACACAAACATACACACAAGCATACACACAAACATACACACACACATACACTGAAACACAAACACATACACGCGCACAGACAGACACGTACACACGCGCGCACGCGCGCACACACACACACACACACACACACACACACAAATTCACATGCAGACACGCACGCATAGACAAATAAACAGACGCCACACACACGCATGCACACACACACACACACACAGACAAACACACACACACACACACACACAAACTTAAAAAACATACATGGGCGCGCGCGCGCTCGCACACACACACACACACACACACACACACACACACACACACACAGATGGTAAGGCAGATCATATGAGCTCATCCAATAGGTCAATTCAATTTGGCATGTGCAGCAAAAATAAAGGGATTGCGTCGGAAATACATCTTGAAGGAAATAAAACTGACTATGTGTTCACCTTACAGATGACATAATGTTGGAAATGCTTGTGACTTTACCTTTTTGTTACTATGTCTTCAGGAAACAACAAGTTACCATGAAAATAAACAGATCTCTCATTGCTATAAAAAAATTCCGAAATTCAAATCGGTTTCATGTTGGGGGAAAATCACGAGGAAATATTTTAAGTACATCTTGCAGGTGATTTTCAATTGACATCAACATGTCTGAACAAGGGTTGCATAGAATAAAATTATTCATCTCTACAGCTAAGAGCGATATTCATAAACGCTTACATACGGTTTGGAGTCCAACAAGGAAAAACAAATTTGCGCAAGGTATTTTTCATGGTCATAGTCCATTTCAATGTATTGCAAATATTTCAGCGTGTGATGTGTTGGAATAATATTTTAAGCATCCATCGCTGCACGCACACACCGTCGGGGGAAAACTTTCCAGGATTTGAAACCTTATACCGGCAAGCAAAGCCAAACCTTTTCATAGACTGTTTTGTTTGAAATGTCAATGCAGCTGTAGAAGACTTTAATGTGGCATGTTTACTTTGAAAAGAACCACGTATGCGCGGCCACACGGTGGCTTTTTATTAGTATCTGATCTAAACATGTGTCTGAGACTGGTAAACATCGAGGGCAACGTAGACGAAATCTGAGTTTTTCTAAGCAACCGCGCGCACACGTGTGTGTGTGTGTGTGTGTGTGTGTGTGTGTGTGTGTGTGTGTGTGTGTGTGTGTGTGTGTGTGTGTGTGTGAGGATCTGTGGAAGATTATGGAGAAATTCGGGTGCACAAGAAGATTCATCATCATAGTCCGAGCTTTGAAGCAGAAAAAGCGTCAAGCTGAGCGACAGTGGCTGCGTTCTGGGTTAACCGTTCACAAGGTAATGTTCAGCTCCTTCAAACACAAGATCAATCGTCTCGTAGATAAGGCTAAGACAGTGTATTTCAACGCAAAGATAGTTGCGTCTACCACTTGTAGGCAGTTGTTTTCCATCACAAACACACTCATGAACAAGACCCGTTGTACAGCCCTCCCTTCCTCCCCACTGTCATCACTACCTCAGAAGTTTTGTGACTTCTTTGTGTCCAAGGTGTCTGACATACGAAGCAACGTTGACATGTCTGCTGGTACAGGTGCTAGCGAAGACCCAGTATCCTTCAGTGGTACTCCCCTCCTTCAGTTCAGCTGGGTTGAAGCTAGTGTGGTCCTTAAGACCATCCGTAGTATGACCCCTACCTCCTGTGACCTTGACCCTGTTTCCCACATTCCTCTTACTTGAGTGCATTGATGACGTTCTGCCTGTTCTGACACAGATGATCAATGATTACTTCCAGTCTGGCACCTTCCCCAGTGTTTTCAAACAAGCTTTCGTCAAGCCACTTCTGAAGAAGCAAGACCTGGATCCAAACAAGCTTAGCAATTACAGGCCAGTCTTCAACCTTTCCTTTCTTTCAAAAATTTTAGAGAAATTAGCTTTGCAGCAGTTGTTAGAGCACGTGTCCAAGTATGATCGTTTGGCTCGTTTTCAGTCCGCGTACCGTTCTCACCATTCCACCGAAACAGCTCTGCTCCGTGTTCTAAACGACCTCCTTGTCGCATCTGATGATTCCAAAGTTTCCCTTCTCACGTTGTTAGACTTGAGTCCTGCGTTTGACACAATAGATCATGGAATTCTTCTCTCCCGTCTAAGACATGTTTTTGGCATTGACAACACAGCACTCTCCTTCCTAAAATCATATATCTCAGAACGTAGGCAGACTGTTTTGATCAAGGGTATTGCTTCTGATCCTGCCCCGCTAAAATACGGAGTCCCACAGGGCTCGGTTTTGGGTCCTCTTCTGTTTCTACTGTACACCCAACCACTTCCCAACGTAATTGACAGTCATTCATTCACTCACAGTGAATTTGCTGATGTCACGCAACTCTACAACTCCACTCATCCCAGTCAAATCCAACCTCCTCTCTCTGCAAGTGACTTTGTATTTCTGATGTGAAACAGTGGACGACCCAGAAAAAAAAATCAAACTTCATGATTCCAAGACCGAAGCTCTCCTGGTTGGTGGTAGAGGCGAATTCGATCAGGCCCTGAAACTAACCATAGGTCAGAGTGAGATAGAATTCTCAAAGTCTGTTAGGAGCTTAGGTGTCATGTTCGATGATGATCTTTCTATGAGAGTTCATGTGAACAAAGTTAGCCAGTTAGCTTACTACGAGTTAAGGAAAATTAGCACTATTCGTCACTATCTTTCACAACAGGCCACTCAAACCCTTGTCACTTCCCTTGTTCTGTCCCGTCTTGATTATGGAAATTCTCTTCTTGCTGGCATTCCTGACACTCTGCTAAACAAACTGCAAAAAGTCCAAAACACTGTTGTTAGATTAGTTTTTAGATGTCCCAAGAGAACTCCCACATCCAAACTCCTTTGTGCACTGCATTGGCTCCCCGTCGCTCAGAGGATAGAGTATAAGCTAGCCACTATGTGCTTCAACTTCTTCAATCAAACTGCACCACACGCACTCACTGTCTACACCCCCGCTAGAAATAACCGTTCAGCTGCAGACACCAAAACGTTACATGTCCCCCGTCGCAAAAAGAAAACCCAAGGACAGCGAGCTTTTTCTTACATCGGCCCTGTAACTTGGAATAGCCTACCTTTCCCTGTCCGTCACTCTGATTCCATGTCCCAGTTCAAAACCTCCCTTAAGACACACCTTTTCCGGTCAGTCTTTTCTGACGAGCAATGAGGTGCTTCACAAGGCGCCTCTCTTATGTTTCGTGTTTTGTTTATTGCCTGCTATGTTAATTAATTGTATTGTATTTAAACTTTTCTTTTAATTCAACTGTACAGTGTGGGAGTGTTGGGATGCTTTGTATGAGTGTGGACTTTTCATTGTAAACGTCATGAGCTTGCTTATTAGGAAAGGTATGTGCGTATAAGTAATCTGTATTATTATTATAATTATTATTATTATTATTATTATTATTATTATTATTATTATTATTATTATTATTAATCCCAATTAACATTGCAACGTCTTTGTCAAACTTACCATCTCTGACACCTGTGTGAAACGATTAATAAAATACTTCCAATTCATATATCAAGTACACAAAAGACAAGTTTTATGCCGGCAACATGTACTACACTGCAATAAGAAAATATGTATCTGCCATTCAACACATACTTTCATTAGCGTATGTACAGTTCTCGCCATTTGCACATACGCCAGTTGTTTATGCATACTTTCCGCCGCAAAGAAAAACTAATCTCACATAAACATGACAGCAAGCTGGCTGTATTTGTTCACAGGAATGTGTCGTATGTACACATCTGTTTAAAAAAGAACTCCATGATGTGCAGAAATGATGGCCTGCATTTTTTACTAAAATCTCCGTGTATCATGTTGGTCGTCTGCTTCTTTGTTCGTTCTTCACACTTCAATGGTCCTATGTCTGGATTGTTTTGACATCGGTGTCAGTGATTGGTGCAGTTCTTATTCAGAAGGCAGAGGGAATATTGCTTTACTCTTTGCTTTGACATAATGATCAGTCAGTGTGAGAGATTCATCAAAATCAGTTATAGATTTCGTTCCCAGTTCTCACTGAACTTGGAGGCTTTGTCTATATTTGTGGGGGTTTTCACATTTTTGTATTGTTTTGTGAGATGGTGGTTCTTGTGATCGCGTGTGTAGCGGTGGCTGTGGTCTTGGTGTTTATGATGTGTGGGTAGTGGTGATGGTGGTAGTGGAGGTGATAGTGGCAGTGTTGGCGTTTGATATTTACATGAAAATAATACCGGTACTGTAAGTTTTCCTGCTTGTTTGTCAGATCCTTGTGTACATAGCATCCTTGTTTGATTACTTGCCTCCTATAAAGTCGTTTGTTTGGCAGTTTGCATATGTGCCAGGTTGTCTGCCATTTCGCTCATCTAAACGCAGTCATGCTCATCTTCTTTCATGACTGTGTGACTATTGAATACATCCGAATTCGTGTCTGCGCTTGTTCGTATTCAGGCACTCACAACAAGGATCATCACAAGTTTGTGGGGTAGGGCTCGCCTAATTAGGGTAGTCCTCCTCTTGTGACAAGTTATAAAAAGCACGATATATCGGCGTGTATATTTGCACACTAGGGAGGCGAGAGGACGTGGGTGCGTATCTCGATTCAAATAGAATTCCTATGTCAAATCTGAACATTCATGTGTAGAGGAGGCAAAAGTCTTAAAAGTGATGTTGAGAAAACAACCAAAATATGCAACAACAGCAAACACACACACACACACACACACACACACACACACACACACACACACACACACACACACACACACACACACACACACACACACGAATTCAGACATTTGGAAATGTTGGTTGCTTTTTGAAAGTTTGGCGTTCGTAGCTGATGAGCAGCTCTAGCCGTATGTTACTTATTGTGCACTTCGATAAAGATATAAAATCGAAGTGTAATACTAAAACAATTTATCGATGCACACTCGTAGATACACAAGCAGGGAAAAAAAGAGATATTTGGAGGCAAATTATTTCAAATTTAGGAAGTGAGGTTAAAACATTTAACATCATATAGCGTAGTTCTTTTTGATAAGGACTTTTTAAAGGTAAAAATCATCATAGGACATAAGCCTTCTCTTCATTTGGACGCTCACCAAATGCCAGTGCTCTGGGCTGAATACCACATTATTTTTCTTGAAGTAGTCCAGGGGTTATACAAAGTTTTTGTGTAACCAGCTTTAAAGGTTGCCAAAATGGACGAATCCTAAATGAGGTTTTGTTGTACAAAATGTGGGAGGATACACAAATCTTGTTTTTCTTTTATTGTTCGGTTTCATTGTAAGAGCACCTGCAATGTGTATTTCATGTGTTCTGTGTCAGAGGTCTAGCATGTCCTTTTGAAAGATGGCGATTAATACAAACTGAAGGTTTGATACATTTTGTGTGTGTGGTCATGTCAACAGATTTGAATCGATCAGTTCTCAGAAAAATCGGTCAAGAAAGTCAAGATAACGAGTTTCAGGGATTGTTCATTAGTCATTGACAAGAAAGCGTACAGAACGTCTTAATGCTCGAATTCTAAGACCAAAGTCGGTGTGGTCCTTACTTTGCGTCGGCGACGGCCTGGCACCTGGTGAGCATGGAGCGCAGCAGACGTTTAACCACCACCACGGGCACGTTCCACCAAATATGCCCGAGGGCCTGCACCAGCAGGTGGGCCGTTGTCGGTCTCGGTCGGATAGCTCGGTCGGTTCGAGGTCTGGACTCAAGGATAGCCAGGCATCACCCAAACTTTGTTGTGCTGTAGGAAGTCCCTGGTGAGCCTTGCCGTGTGTGGGCGGCGTTGTCATGCTGCTGGACATACGGCATGACTTGGGGTATCAACACCTGATCGACACAGCGTTGTGCCGTCATGCAGTTGCCTTGTTCAGGGCCGATGCTCTGGAAGACGACAGCACCGACGAGTCGGATGAGGCCAATTCCACTCCAGAGCATGAAGCAGGGGGCCTCCCCAACGGCCCTGCTTCAGGATGTTGGCATATGTTTAGTTCCACCTCCTTCATACTCATATACGGCCGTCGGCGTGGATTATGCAAAAGCGGCTTTCATCGGTGAAGAGTACGTCTCGCCACTGCCACCACGTCCACTTCAGGTACTGCTGGGTCCACTGCAGTCTCAGCTGCCAATTCGTGCAGTCAGCGTTGACCGCCGTGCAGGACGCTGGCAGTACAGCTGTCGCTCAGACAGCCGGCGCCGCGTAGTCTGCTGGCTGATGCTGCACCGTGGCTCCCGAAAGTGGCTCGGGCCGTTTCTGCAGCTGGGAGAAAGAGTTGGCGCAGGTGCTCGCAGTAGATATGCCCGTCCTGTCATGCGGACGTTACACGGGGTCGTCCGCATCTGGCTCCATCCCGAGTACTGCAGTGGCTTGACATGGAGACCGCAGACGACAGATTGCTGTTGAGACGATGCTTGGACGGTTTCCGGCTTGCAGTCGCCCCATGGTTCTTTCCCAATCTGTGGCGACATTCTTGGCATTCTCCTGCAGCTGAAACGTGAGGTATCTGGGAGCCTAGGAGCCTGCCTTTTTATTGCTAATAGGTGCTGAACTCTGTTTGCTTAAATGGTTCTCATCTTGCTGCTTTTGTTCAGGCTGCACGAGCAAAAACCACTTCCGACTTTAGAGCAGCAAGAGGGACACAATTTGTGTGCCTCATAAGTGATTTTCAAAGGCTGCAAGCGAGACACCTTGCTGACTCTGACAACATATTTTTGCTTTCATTGTGCCCCGATTGCATGAACTTTGACAAATTCTTATCTAAGTTACAATTTGCGTTTGTTTTGGTTTTCAGTATATTTACAGCTTGGCATGGTGTTGAATGTCAAGCGTTTGGTTTCCACAGGAAGTTCATCGAACACGTGTTGCGAAACCACAATGCATCATAGTTTTAGAGCATCCTTGTGATCTAACCGTAGGGACACTTTTGCGGTGATTGTTCCTCAAAGCGGCGACAAAGTATTTATTCCAATACACACTCATTTCCTGCTCGAGGGTATTGGGCATACAGTCCGGTGTTCGAGATATTTTATTCTGTCCCTTGGGATATTCGTTTATCATTGCTGGATGTCATTAGCAGTTTTTGGTTATATGTAGTATCACTTGCTTCTTGTGTTGTCGTTGATGACGTGTTTATTTTTGTTTTTACTGAAATCCCTGCTGCTGTTTCTTTTGTTGTTATTGTTACTATTGTCGTGGTCGTCGTCATTGTTGACGTTGATGTCGATAATTTTGCTGGGCTGTTTTCATCGGGACAAAACCAGTTTAAAACTGAATAAACACTTGGTGATAGTCTTCTCTTGTGTTTGCCTTGACATTGGAATGAAGTGAAAGCATGGAATGGCTGCTTGATGTACAAACGCGCTCTATGTCCAGGAGACAACAACATGAGAAACACGTTTACAATATTCACACGTTCCAGCACAGGATGAGTGATGCTGCTTGTTATCGTGGACTCGTATCATATTGTCTTGTGTCTCATAAGGAATCGAAAATAAAAATGGAATGCCCCAGCAGAATCAAGTGTGTTGCAAAACTTCAGCACTTTTTTTAAACGGCCTAGTATTGATACTACCATAAATAAAATGGTGTTCTAACACTGTGATATGGTAGCAACTCATTTGATGTGAGATCTAGAATAAGCAGATCGCCGATATATTGTGCAGCACTGATTTTCAAGACCCTTTCACGGAGGTCTCATGCAGTATCAGTCAAGTTGTAATGAAGGGTCTGTAGACATGGATTGCAAAAAGCGCTGGTCTGTGAGGTGATCTAGCAAAAGGAAGCAAGTAGCAGGTACTCAATGATATGTGTGTTTAACCTACTTGGCAAACACGACTACAGTTCCTGGAACACCTTTGGAGCAGAGACCCAGCGAAGTCATCGGGAGGCTGAGTCGTGTATTGTGCTTTGTATCTTTTCACAGGAATGAAAGAGAATTCATTATTTGTTACAAACCCGTGCTGTTTTCCTTGACAGTTGGCTTGTAGCAAAATAGTTTCACTGTGGGAAAATCTTCTTTTGTCATTCTTGATACTTTGTTTCGTTTCTTCACGCACAGTCACAGGAAAGCAGAATAAAGAGCAGTTTCTTGACATTTCCAGTGGCAAACCACTAGGTCATCTGCTTGCGAGCGAGTGCCTAATAAAGCCAGTGTACAAGCTAGCAAATTGGAATTACACAGCTTCATGACATGCGATCGGCTCCTCTGATATTTCATTTCTGTATTCATACACACAAACTTATGTAAGCGTATTCTTCACTCGAGACGAGCAAGTACACTCACACGCGATACGAACGTACTTAAGGGCGCTCTCGTAAATATGCAACCATACACACGCATATTCCCCCTTCTCCACCTTCTCTCCTCTCTCCCCTCCCCCTATTGGGTGCATGCAAAATCGCATGCATGCACATGTTGTACAAACTTCACACAAACACACTGGCAAACACACACACACACACACACACACACACACACACACAGAGACATGCACAGACATAATCAGAGGCATAGAGACGCACGCTAGCACACAGGCTCACACTAACAGAAAGGCACTCATGTACATGCTTACAGGAGCTCATGTGCATTCACATACGCACGCGAACATGCAGTAGGAGGAGTGATTCAAGGATGAAACTCAATGACCGCCGTGCGCTCGGACGAGGAAAAGATTTTCACTACGTCGCATATTACCATCTGTACGCAACAAATGCGACAGCAGAGAATATACAGCAACTGGAAAATGCCATGTTGATGCGTATTTGTAAGTATTTTTCATTGCTCACATCCCCACTGCCTACAACGTTATCGCCATCATCGTCATTTCCTCCTCCTCCTCCTCCTCCTCCTCCTCCTCCTCCTCCTCCTCCTCCTCCTCCTCCTCCTCCTCCTCCTCCTCCTCCTCCTCCTCCTCCTCCTCCTCCTCCTCCTCCTCCTCCTCCTCCTCCTCCTCCTCCTCTCCTCCTCCTCCTCCTCCTCCTCTTCCTCCTCCTCCTCCTCCTCCGCCCGCTGTCGTCGTTTGTTTTTTCTATTTGCTTTATCTATTACGGTGGTCCTGTTCTAGTGGTTCTCTTTCTTACCATTAATCATGCCGATGCATCCACAGAGTCCACTGACAACATGTACACCTGAACCTCCAGATTAATCAATTTCAGACGCTGAGCTCCCAACCCTTCTCCAGAGCACGCTCGACTCAAAAGCAAAATCTCCTTTCCCAAACCAGCCCATTAGCTTAACAAAGGGGCGGAAAATGCTGGCAGAAATGTTTACTGGGCCCGGACCAAAATATAATTGGGGCCATTTGCGAATTCAATAGCTCCCCGTGCCACCCAGCAGATAAAAAACTCTGTAGTGGAGAGTATTCTCAAACGTTCATTCTCTCTTTGTACAAGTGGGCTGCAAGAGGATACCACCCACTTTAAAAATACGTCATGCTGCCTGACACGCCCTGAAAAGCTGAATTCATATCGCCTCTAGCCCCATGAAGACATGAAAGGTCGCTCTAATTGGATCAATATCAGCGGCAAGCGCCGAAAGCTCTGTCATGGTCCATTCCACATTGGTAGCATGTGTATGGGTCAAAGGGAATCGGTCAGGCTTCGTTTTTGTTGCTGTTGTTAGTAGTCACCAGATGTTGACTTCCCAGCGTTTTGAAAAAGATCCCAGATCACTCCGGCGCCCAACAAACGGAGACCTCTTGTTCAGAATGACTATCAACACGTAGCACTGGCATCAGTTGTGATGAAATTTTTCGAAAGACTAATTTCCAATACACTACGACGAGCACGCTGGAGTTTCCACATTCATTTCAATATGTCCGTGCTGAGCAAAGGAGCTACTGGGGCTGTTACTAGCAGTGCACTTGGCCTAATACATGTAGTGGAATAGAGGACAGACCCAAAGATTCAAATGAAACAAAACATTTGACGAGATAAGATGCTAGATGAAGAAACAAAAAGTATTACGCCTTCGGCTTTTAGCCTTTTAAAGGCCGTCGCGCACGATGAAACAGAAAAATGTTTGGGCCCATGAAATGCACGTTTCCGCGTGTGCGAACAGATGTTTCAGTGAAATGTTTGTTTTCCAAAAACGATTTTACGATTTAGGACCGGTTTTTATTTTACCAGCATTTTTACATCCACACAAAAACCTCTCCTGCATAATATAGGAAAGAAGAGGGAGTGCGGTGAATGTCTAGTGACGAACACTACGAACCAAAGACGTGGTTCTCATTGATCCACCAAGTCTCTCAACACGTCGAAAAACCTATACATCTGCCTGTGTACTGTTCGCTGACTTTTTTTTCTATCAGCGTATAATACCATTTATCTCCAGGTGGCGCTTCAAATGCTTCACTTGATGAACCGTGTTTCAATGCTGATCGCATGGGTGCACAGTTTCCCGACGAATCAATTTCACTGCATTAGTGGGGGATCGGCTGTTGTGATGAGTCAGTATTAAAATACAGAAAATGGAGTTGGTAAGAGGCAGCCAATTTTGTTTTTGCATCTAGTCGTTAATCAAATAGGGAACTGAGTTGATAGTAAGAAATGGTTGTTTTTGTGATTTAAATATTTTGGCAGGAACCGGAAGAGGAAGTCAGCTATGTTTCCTTCTAGTAAATACCTTAAACTTTTCTGATTGGTCTCAATTACTATTTAGACGTCCCATTATACTTTGTGAGGCTTGAGGCCTATATAACGGGGGTGACTTTAAGGCCCAGCGCCATTCATTCTAGAAGCCTTTCAGAAAGGCTGAAAGAATGTGTCTGCAGCAGCTTTCCCCTGCTCTTTGCTGCATCAATGTGTTCGTGTGCCAGTTGTCAAGACAGAGACAGTGAAGGGTTGTGAGAAGACTCCTTGGCTAGGAAGCCATTTACCATGGATTGTATTGTAGTCTATCCATCGTCAGCCTGAAATTTTCTCAAGCGAGCGCTCGTCCTCGAATACATTTAATCAAATCTGCCTAGAGAATGGAATACTTTGCAGAACTTTCCTTCTGATCATCCCTCCGGAAATCATTTATCTTCATATTTTCTCCGGAGGTGGGAAATTACCTCCAACATTTACATTACTGTGTGGACCGACAAGTCTAGTCTGTGATTTTGTGTTATTTTCCTCACTGGACGTGAAAGCATTCTTGGAAGTTGGACTACACATCAAACCGGTATAATTTTCACGATCATTTGTTGCCTCCTTTATGATTGATCTGTTGATGACAATTCGATTTGATCTGCTTTTCGTTTGAGTTGTGGCATTGTTGGTTATTGCTTGAAAGTAACGTCAATTTTCTTGTTTTCTTGAAGAGCTTTTCGTCAGGCCAGAGAGAACCTAGATCCTTATTGTTTTCGTTTTCGTGATGTCTTCGCACGGAGAAAAAGGTGTATGCATCATCCCCTGGCATGTGCAATAGCCCCTAGACATTTATTAGACAGTTTTGATTTCACGAGTCGGAGGTACTGATAATGATTTCAGTGCCTCTGCATGTGCCAGCCTGTCACGTGTCCTGCCCGAGAATGAGCAATATCGGTTTACCACGTGGGTGTGTTAGGTTTCCAGTCCTGTTCAAAATGTTCACTGCTGTTTGTCGATCCACCTATTCACACGTTGTGACAAAGTCTGGAAGTATGCAGATGACAAAGCCCTTGCAGATCCCATCACGAATAACAAAAGATTGTAATATGTGGTCTGTATCACATGATGTAATGAAATTTTTCGGAGGTAAAAGAAAGTAAAACAAGGAAATGATGTTTGGCCTTTGATGAGATAAGCCGCCTTTCATCCCCTGTCGTATTTAAAAATAAGTCGATCGAGAAAATGCTTTTTATTTATTCCTTGGTATCATTTTAGATGGTGGAATGAACTTTTGAAAGAGACCTGACCCTGCAGAAAAGGGCCACCAATGTGTGCATTATTATTTTTTTCCCTCTCGTATTGATTGTATCATTTTGAGAATCTTCTAAGAGACATTTGTTTCTCTTATGCTTGCACACTGCTTTGTATGCTAGGGAAGCAGCCTGCCAGCCACAAGCATGAGAGAACTGAACGGTTATCACGCAGTGTGGTAGAATACTGGGTGAAAACCTAATCCAGACAGAGGAGCTAACTATCCTCTGACAAAAACAAAGCTGAGAAAATGACCAAAGACTACACTCATCCACTATTGAAACACTCCCAAGGACTCACTCTTGCAAAGATTCATAGCCAAGACGTCATGAACACTCATTTTTCTCAACACTCCCCTCTTTAATGTTATCTGACCTATTAGAGAAAACCAGCTTTTTTTTCTCCCCACATGTCTACCTTACAGCCAAGAACATAGCTTCTGTGATGACCACAGTCAACGTACTTGTACATTGACAGACGTGAAAGTGAACTTTTGCTTTAAGGTGGACCGATCAGGAGGGCATCTTTTTTTTCTAGAACGAGAATAGCGTGACCATTAGTTTTCATGAAAGCAATGTTGGATTAAACGACGCCTCGTGGAGACTGAGAGGAACGATGAAAAGTTTGCAGATCGAATGCACTTTGTTGGTGTTGCCATTATCGAAGCAAAACTTGTGTCTGGAAGATGTTTTCGTCCCCCCCCCCTTCCCACTCCCCTCCCTCCCCCCTCCCCCCTCTCCCCTCCCCACCTCCCTCCCGCCCCCTCCCGCCCCGCCATCGATATCTCACCTCACCAACATCATGCGAATATTTTATGAAGGTAGCAGTATGTTGCGAGCTTGGGACAGGGATTACAAATCTACCTTGAACAAATAAATCAATGATGTGTTATACCTATCAGCCTGCCAAGGCCATGTCAGGGCATTGATCATGAAATTCAGTGGAGGTTGGTTTATTCGCCTGTTGGTAGACGCGGTGGATCAATTCTCACCTCAAACCCATTGGGAGGGGGACACCTTGGGGGATACCAGGGGCTGCCTCATAGTGTGCATTTACATAATTACTCGTCTATTCCATTGACAAACTGCCCCGCTAAACGCTCAGTGGGTGGCACGGACAAAGGAACATTCGCAGGCCCACGAATGTGGAATCCAGGGGCATCTCGTCTGCTGATGTAGGAGCAGAGCGTGCTAGACGAACAAGTGAAAGACAGTGCCTCATTATCGGAGACTGGTGGTTTACACTCTCTAAGCATTCAGCCGAGCAAGCACCTTGCACTAAACGATCGTCTGCGAGCGAGGTCAGGCAACCCCACGTGTGTTGCTGATGTAATCGGTGCAACAAGCTCTTCCAGTCTTCCATCCACTCTAACACTGCTCCTCGGGATGAACTGTGCCGAAATGAAACCTCCATTAACCGGGAGCATCGCACCAAAAACATCGCCGTAATGGAAATTTTCCTTCCAGTTCCACTCTGGCGATTGCAAGTGAACCTTCATCCCCAAGAATGGACGCACCATCGAACCGAAACCTCTTGACACATAACTGTGAAGATAGATGTGCTAAGCGCCTACATATTAGAGTGTTATAAAAGAGAAAGAGATAAAGATGAAAGTTCTGATTTTATATGGTCACTTATCATCCATATCTGGGTGTCTAATCGCCTTGCACTTTTCCCTCTGATTACGGGGCTTTTTGATCATTCTGTTACTGGCACCTACGACAAACACATCGACAGACAGATAGGAAACACACAATGAAGTACCACCAGCACCATTTCTACTCTCAGAGGAGCATTCCAGCTTATACAGGCTTATGGCCGCATCAAGGTTTAATTGCACTGCAGTGTGCATTTACTGCCTCAAGCGGACCCGGTCTGACCCCTGGGTTGGGTCAGAGATACTATAGTAACTGGATAGCTGTCTGCTCGAAACGCGTCTGCCAGTGCCGTCTCGCGCAGACAACCAGGGCAGAAGCACTGCTCTCTTCCGGTCTAAGTCTGGGCAGGTTCCATTGTTCACACAGCAATAGAATGTAATGGTTATTTCTTGTACTGTGCTTTATCATCTCTATCTGAATTCAGTTGTGCAAAAACATGATGTAATTTGCGGATTGTAGAGTCAGAGGTTGAAGTTGGACTGACAATTCGTTGAATATGAAGTGTGTTCTTTGACGTAGCGTCTGCTTAACAGCACAGTGGAACCATTCCAGCTATATATCCAGCGTCTGTGGGATTAAGAGGGTTTTGACACAACATGTCAGGAAATAACTGTGCAATTGTTGGATGTGGAGCCTACACAGGCCGAAATAGAGGGCTGTCGTTCCACAGAATAATAACACAACGATCCTGAATGGGAGCGAGCAGATCCTCCCTTTGCGAGTCATCGCGGGTTAGCGCCAGTGGTGGTATGCGCGCGTCAGACAGCAGACGACGTATGTTCTTACATGTACTGACTGCTATGCCGCTATGTAGAAGACAAGTGGAGTGCAATGGTGCTCAGCATTTCACATACGTTTAAGAAACGTTTAGCAGCAGTGTCTCTGACTTGCAACACCATCCTACTTATTAAAAAATATTTTCTGATTCATAACATCATTGTCAACTGACTTCATGAAGCGTGGACTCGCTCTTTGTCTCTCGTGTAAATAATATCCCGGTCATAAATGTTACACTCATCTACACTGTCCGAGCTAATGTAGGTATAGATTGACAGTTATGTATAATATACTATTTCAATGTTCATTCTTTCTTTTCAACTACTTATTTTCAGTAAATGCTGCGTACTTAGCTCAAGTATCTCCTCGATTAGCTGCTCCATTCTGTAAACTTGGGAACCGGAAATGATCGTTGCTGTTGGGAAGGCGGAGCTGGGCAGACAGCACTGCGACTATATTTAGACTATACACTGAGAGGTCAAGTCAGCAGTCCATTATATATAGTGTCTCTGGTTGGGTGAAGCACTGCGAGGCCAATACCCTGCCCGAGTTTACAGCGTTTTAAATCTGCACAGCTTCGACTGCCGTTCCCCTTAGCCGCTTTTACAGTTGGCGCGTGCCGTAACCTCTGGATCGGAGTTCGCGCGTTTTCAGACGAACGCCCTGGGGCGCTCTGATCTACTTCCCCTCCTCTCTAATGCTTGATAAATGCGGGGCGATAGGCTCACCCGTCATAAGCATGGGACGCCTCTCTGGACTCGTTGTGTTTACCCCCTGTTTCGGATGACAGCGCCGGACGACAGTCGTGTAGTGGTCACCATAGTCCGCAGACAGAAGGAGACCGACAGGAGTTACTGTTTTATAAAACGTTACATGCCTGTTGTAGTACCGCACCTGAATTCTCGCACAGTGAATGTGTCGATTGTCACTTCAAGTTAAGGGAATGCTCAAGCTTCCTAGTTTTGGCGTCAGCAGTAGATGACGTCACGGAGTGAAAGCAACATTGAATTATTCGCATCCCGCTACTTGAAAGCCATTGAAATGCTGCATTGTGTTACGGCATGAAAATCAACAGGAAACCACTTGCACAATTTTGGAAAGAAAGTTTTAAAAGGTGTGGAAAGAGACGAATGACTTGTCGAAAATACCTGAGGAATGACTAGCATAGACTGCATTCAAATACTTTTTCAAACTCGAGACTCTGTGTGATCAAGAGTCTCAGACAGTGTTCTCTTCGTACATGCAAAACAGGCTTGTGAAATAAACACAACTATTACTCCCTATTAATTGTTTCAGGTTCATCTTCTGGTGGCCACTAGAACCTCTGTCTGTCCATCCGTCCATCCGTCCGTCCGTCCGTCCGTCCGTCTGTCTGTCTTTCTTTCTGTCTTTCTCCTGTCTGTCTGTCTGTCTGTCTGTCTGTCTGTCTGTCTGTCTGTCTGTCTGTCTGTCTGTCTGTCTGTCTGTCTGTCTGTCTCTGTCTCTGTCTCTGTCTCTCTCTCTCTCTGTCTCTCTCTCTCTCTCTCTCTTTGTCTGTCTGATCCATGCAGCCAGTCGATCTTCCAAGATACATCCACATACTACCATCCGTTTCACGAAAGTTGCACTTTTGGATAAGCTGAAAAACGTTGATAACAATAATGCACATAGGACTCCTTATTGATTTGGGGAGATGATGTAGAGTTGATAACCATCTTCCCAAGAAATGCAGAGAGAAATATTCGAGGCAGGAGTTTACCGCGCGTATTGCTTGTTTACTCATTCGAGGGATTCAACTCTGTTTCTCATCATGCGGTGGGACTGGCCACTTTAGACGACCGATCGGCACATGAAGTTATGATTCAGGTGTGCCCCCTCCCCACCCCCACCCCCACCCCCCGCCCACCCGCGAGACTGTCAGGAAGACAGGGCCGAAACACTTGGAGATGGGGGCTTTTCCTCTGAAGGCCATCAGTTGTTTTGCTTCTTTGGAAGTTTCTTGTCCTGCTTAAGGAAACAGAGACGACATGGGAGTCGTGGCAAGTCGTGTTTGAAGATTGTAACTTTTGGCGCTAGCGCGAATACCACGCACAGGCACCTCGCATGGTCATGATGACAGCGATAAGTTGTGATGTAGACCTGCAACTGGAAATAGATCCAAAATCGACCACACGAAAAGATGTTGATCTGAGGTGACAATGTTGGTGACACACAGACTGCGTTCGCAGCAACTGGGTACCTCGCTAATATGGGAGCCTTACGCAAGCTTGTGGCATGGTGGCAGCTGCGTCAGACAGTCCATACAAGACCTGCTACCACGTGCCAACAAACTCCAAGTCGCGTGTGATATTCCTCGTGAAAAGCACAGTTTCCCACATATGATCATGCAGTACTTTACCCTTGAAACAGAAAAATGTCGTTCTGATAAAGAGTCTACCACCACCACCGTCAACATCACTACCATAAATATTATCAATATCACCACCACCACACCACCACCTACCACCACCTCCACCACCCACCCACTCACTCACCCATCCACCTTCATTTAGTTCATTTGCGAATATTTTTCTCTGCTCTTTTCGTTTCCGTGAAACAAGAGTGTGCGTGTGTGTGTGTTTGTGTGTGTGTGTGTGTGTGTGTGTGTGTGTGTGTGTGTGTGTGTGTGTGTGTGTGTGTGTGTGTGTGTGTGTGTCAGTGTGTGCGTGTGTGTGTTTGTGTGTGTGTGTGTGTGTGTGTGTGTGTGTGTGTGTGTGTGTGTGTGTGTGTGTGTGTGTGTGTGTGTGTGTGTGTGTGTGTGTGTGTGTGTGTGTGTGTGTGTGTGTGTGTGTGTGTGTGTGTGTGTGTGTGAACGAAGACTATTTCACATCTGGGAAAGCATAATCTAGGTCTATCTTCTCTACATTGTACATGCCAGATGCACTCTTGGATGCTTTGATGCTAAAAAAATTTTTTGTAACTGTCCAGGGTCCTTCGGAATGCGTTGATTACGCTAAGTTTCTTTCGAGCTAGGTCGCACTCTATGGAGTGGAAGTGTCCTCGTGCACTACAACTTGTGCAGGTCCACCTAAAACGTTGACACACCACTCTTGTTATGCATGGCATATCCAGAATCCACTGAGGCATTCCAAATGTAGAAACGATTTGCACAGACCATTAAAAACAACTGCACAACATTTTTACATACTTTTATTGTCGATATATTTTCTTTGTTCTATAATTTGAAATTATTAAAAAATCTGACTGCTTTATCAGTTTTTCATTCATGAAACTGAACCAAGTACGTGTTGCAAACAAGTGCACGCATGCATACTAGCACCTTGTATTTGGCATTAGAGAAGCAAAAACTTCCGCTGTCATTAACACAGTAACTGTTCTCGTGTGACCAAGTGTTTGAGGAATGGTATGCTTGTGAGTATTCTTAAAAATTTAATGGCGTTCATCGCACACGTGGGTGTGTTTGCATCGTACAATGCGTTCTTAATAGGCAGGGGACAAGGTCAAATTGAGCTAGATATATATCTATACAATCGCTGACAGACCCTTGTTTAATTTACCTCGTGTCACGAGCTATGCGCGTCTCAGAATGTATCACCGATGATCTCTCGAGGTTCTGTCAGTTGCGACGACATTTAAAATCATATTGCACAGGAAAGATGCGTTTATTTCGGGTTTTTCCCGGTGGTAGTGATGCCTTCAAATATATAAAAGTACAAACAAATCAAAGTGCTTTATGTAAACAGTGTACTCAAGTTCCTCACAGAAGTTCGAGACGGCACACACACTAAAATTGAAGCTCTCACTGGTGCCTTCTCCAGTACTTCTTGACACCGCAGTTCTAATATCGACACTCCATGATCTTTTGACATGTCATCATGTATAACATTTACCTTCATTGCCGTATTGCAGTGAGCAAGATTATACACGATTCATCAGTAAGTATTGACAGTCGTTTCTGAGCTTTAAAAAACTTTTCATTTGACTGCATTTGACTGCTCGAAATGGTAATCGTTGTGCAACAGACGATTAATTTCCTTCACATTACAGAAATTGTGTCTTTGGCACGATCGGCTTTGACTTTCACATCATTTCTAAGTGACTGACCTCTTCTCCCCAGATCTGGGTGCTGACCCTTGAAGTTTAGACTCACAACAAGCTTGCTGGAAAAGGACATTAGACTGAAAAAGACACAGCCTTCCTCACTATTATGAGGTTCAGCGCAAGCTTAAATTTAAATCGCATCCCTAGATTCATTCTCACGCAATCCCGAACAGCATCCTTCTCTAGCAGGGAGCCATTGGCCGCTGACGGCCGGATTTTCCTAAGAATGCATCCACAGTTTGAAGCTTCTACTAACGACTCGTAGTCATCACACGTCACGGGGACAGGGGCTTGACAACGTCGTCGCCACCTTCGTCTATTCTGTCGTTCTTGCACTTCTCGCTGTCCGGCCCCGGACAGGCCACTCCGTCCCCGGCCTCAGGACTGACCTCTTCTCCCCAGATCTGGGTGCTGACCTTCTCGCCGCGCGGCATCCGGGGTGCCAGTTTACTCGCATTGTTCTCAGACAAGCCGTCCCCAGCCACTGCACAGAGATGCGAGCTGGAGGCACCGACGCCACCACCGAAGGCATTGACCTTCACATAATCATCGCCGTCGGTGGCGCAGCAGCAGCTCTGCTTGAGGAGAAAGTCGGACCTCCTGGCGAGGAGGTCACCCTTCCATAGGGGCAAGGGGTTCACACCGTTGTACCCCGGCAAGAACTTTGGGTCGGGCACGGACGAGAGGCCCGTGATGGAGAAGAACCAGGCCTTGCTTCGATTGTCTGCAGCTGCGTCACCCTTGCCCGTGGTGTCGTCCAGGTCTTCCAGACATAGCTCTCCCTGCTCCTTGTCCCTGAAGACAGCGAGGCTGCGAGGTGCCGCCCTTGCGCTCCTGTGGTCTGAGGACGCGTGCGTGTCCTCAGAAGAAGCCGCCATCCCTGGGGGCCGCACCAGGTCCTCAATGTTTTCGGGTTCCTCCAGCTGGTAGGAAACGTTCACCTTCTTCTCCGAATGCACCTTTTCTTCGTTCCTTTTCTTCTCGTCTTGCTCTGTTCTCGTCTCGGGCTGGCGCCCGGGAATCTCTTGATACGATCTGTTCATTCTAAAAGCAAATTAAGCTTTTGTTTATATGTTTAAAAAAGACAAAGTATTTACAGGAACATCCCGTCCCTTCAAATTTGTTTATATGGAAACTATTTGTTGGTATTAAAACTACAATTTTCAATTCCTCAGAGAGGAAAAAGAACAGCACTGCTTTTAAAGTCAAAGGATCTCTGCCGTTTGCTTAATTTTGATTGCACCGATTTAGAGTGCAACACATTGTGAAACACAAACTGCACGCCGGGAGTAAATGAAGGTATGAATGAATAAAAAATTCAAAATGAATGAATGAATGAATGAATTAATTAATTAATTAATACATGACTGAATGAATATATATTGTTTTATGACCTATCAGCCTAAATGGCTATATTTGGAGATGACTTGTTTTAAAGTGACGTCCACCAGCATGGATATCTCTAAGTATGCATTACAGATTGAATTTGTCAAGTTCAAGTTCAAGTTTGGGTGCCAGGCCCGTCAAGGCAAGGCACAATTTATTCTTTACCCTTGGGGGCATTTAGAATATTAATAACAAAACCAACTATAACATACATAATTGAATCAGAAATGGAAAAAAAAGAAAAAAAAAAGAAAAGAAGAAACAAAAAGTCAAAAATAGAAAAACGGAAAAAGAAATGTACAATGAGGAAAAATTGTATATGGAGGAAAAAATACAACTCAATACACGCAACATAAGCATTGAAATTGTGGTTTATAGTGATTCAGTTAATTTTTTTACAAATAATATTCAGGAATTCTACTAGATTTGACAGTACGTTCTTCTTTCTGCTACCAAAGAGTTGATTAAATTTTAAGCTATTTGGTCTTCTACAAAAGTAACTTGACAAAAATTTACATCGCTCATCTTTGAAAAAATCACAAACAAACACATAATGGTATTCATCCCCAATGTCGCCGGAAGCACATTTTGTACAAAGGCGTTCCGATCTTTGCACATTTAGATAACGATTTATTTGCACTGGCAGTCTATTGTTCAAGGTTCTGAATTTCATAAATGAAACACACTGTCTAAATGACAAAATATTGATATAATCTTCACACACAAATTCATCTTTGTACATCCTATAATTATAAAACATGTCTTTAGTATCTATCTCTGTAAACCATTGTTGAATGTACTGGTCGTACAAGCACCTTCTGACCTTTTCTTTAAACCAAGTTGCTGAAAATTGTAAGTTCCCTTGCAGGGTCCAAAATCCTGATAATCCTAGACTATCCAGAATGGTTTTTATGGAAGATAAATATTCAGAATCTAACAAATCTAATGAAAACATTTTATAAGAAAACCAGTATGCAATACTTGAAAAGTTATTTCGGTTCTCAGGATTTATTAATTTATACCAATAGCATAATAATCTACGTTTAGCATTAATGTCTAAAGGTATTTTTCCCAACTCGCCAAAAACCATAGCATTGGGTGTTGATTTTCTCAACTTGAATACAGTTTTATAAAAGCGAAGTTGTAATCTAGTTGCGATTTCGCACGAACTAAAACCCCAAACTTCAGAGCCATACAACAAAATAGGAGCTATCATCTTATCAAACAGGTCAATCTGTATATCAGCTGGGAGAGACAATTTTCTACAGGTTCTCAGCAAAGAAAACATTGCTCTCGAAGCTCGATCAAATAAATTTTTCTGAGCGACTGAAAACTTATTATTATAGTTCAATCTTAATCCTAAATACATAACATCAGACACAACTTCGATTGGCTCACCATTAAACAAGAAGACAGGTTTGTTTCTAATTTTTCCTCGAGAAAAAACAATAATTTTAGTCTTGTTAATATTAACGTGAAGTTTCCATCTAATGCAATAGTCATACATTCCATCCAATAGACTCTGCAACCCTGCTTCTGACTCTGAACATATTACAGTGTCATCGGCGTACAATAATAAAAACATTTGAAATAAAGCATTAACATCAGAGTCCTCCATGTTAGCCATATAGGCATCTCTAGACATGGTAAACAAACCAACATCTTTCTGAAGTAAAAACTGTTTTAAATCATTCAAAAAAAGAGCAAAAAGCAGGGGAGACAAATTTTCTCCCTGTCTGACACCACACAGACTTGAGAAATAATCAGAATAAGAATTGTTTACTCTTACACATGACTTTGCCCTAGAGTACATATTTTTGACAATTTTTTTAAAATTTCCATTAATGTCAGAATGTAACATTTTTTCCCATAAAAAGGCTCTTTTTATTTTATCGAATGCTTTCTCATAATCTATGAAAGCACAGAAGAGTCGCTTTTTTCTTTGAAGGAAAAAATTTAGGATACTATGTAAGGTAAAAACATGATCAATGGTAGAGAATCCAGCTCAGTGCTAAGAGCACTCTGACACCCACTTGAGGGGCCAAACGTTTGACCTTTGCTTGAAAAACTGAAACTTGTTCATTGTACTTTCTGCAAGGTTTCAATCTCTGTGTTAGGAATCATTTTAAAGGGCTTCTCTCCGTCGAGTTAAAATGAGGCAGGTCCGCATTAGTCCTGAGGCCAAGCAGCTCTATCAGCCCTAGAAAAAGGAAGTGTCGGCTACAAGTTTAGACCAAAATGTGTTGACATATTTTGAAAGAAGACACCTAGTACATGACATTTTGAGATACTATAACTTTGGGTAGAATCTAAATAATGAGATTTTTCTGTTTTTGAAATTCGTTTTTCACGCAAACAGGTAAAAAGAAGAGAAAAAAAATAAAATTGTGTTTTAACTTTTTATTTTCCCCGACTAAAGTAAGTAGGCATGTTCAAATATTACAATAATTCATGTATTGGAGTATGTTAGTGATTTAGGTTTAGTAAGCAATTAATTAAGAATAAAAAAACTTGTTTTACTCAAATCATTTGAGTTGCCTCCCTTGATAGTCAACATACGTAGCAATGTGCACACACCACCACCTAATCCTTCTGCACATCTCTTGGTTGCACAATCTCCACACAAACACAATACTGTTGAAATCATTCCCAGTCTGAATCAATGGAATCAATGTCTCCTTCAAAATACATTTCAGTGTCAGAACCACTACTGTCAGTGTCACTTGTGTTGTCCATGTCTTCCTCCACCAACGCCGACTGTTTGTTCACACACCCAACACATGCACACAGTTGTGTGCATGGCAGAGAGTTGCGGTGGCAGCTGCTAATAAAATATAGTTTGCTGTATAGATTATCCATTTCTCTATTTGTTTGCCAAATTTCAGGTTAAACTAATGTTAAGATCATGGTTAATTTTGTTTCCAAAAAGATCGTTACTAGCATCCACTTTGGTAAGACGCCATTCTAAGATTATCGCCCAAAATCTGGTTAAAAAAATAAAATACAACATTTGCGCACTCATTATCGCACTAAAACTTATGCGTATTTACCACTTTGTTCATTTTTGTACCTTAAATCTGTATTCTGGGGATTGTTTGAGCCTAAGATCATGTTCATTTTTTTGGTCATATACCTCCTACCTACTGACTTTCTTTGGACATTATTTATTTTCCCTAGACTGCCCCTTTAACTTGGTTTCGTGCAACAAGCAACACTATTTTCCTCACATGATTATGGTGTAAATAGACCTCAAATGATCAATCAGGCAATCAATCAACTAGTTTTTACTAAAATGTAACGAAAGTTTAACGTTCAACGTACTTGTACTAGTTTTTCTGGAGCCCAAGTATATGTCGATTTGCATTTTTTAGACTTTGTCTTTCTGCACACAATACAGACAGGAGGCAGGATATGCTCGCTCCTGGTAGTCGATTCTCGGCTGTTCTGTCTTTGTGGTCTCATTTTTTTTCCTCGGTGAAACAGCTCCCGCAGCTTTGCCTTTCTCAAAGCGACGCTGCGCCTGTTCGATTCTTCGTTTGTTTGTGAAACGAACGCGTTTCACTTTCAGGCGTTGATTGTAAAGCAAGTTTCTCAGCTATCACACGTTCTTCGCCGTCTAAACTACTCCACTGCTTACTTGACCATATGGTGGTATTCCACTTAATCTCTGTGAAACTCGCTAAATCTAGAGAATTAATCTCTTCGCAGCATTGCGAAATGCACTTGTCAAGCGCCGTTGTTTAGGCTAGAAACTCGTATGCAAGGGACGCAACTCCGAATCTGGTACCGTCAAATAGGCGTTTTTCATAGTTTTTTCCCAACTTCTTTTAATTATCATACGTTACTTAGATACATTTGAAAGTTATAGTGTACAAAATATCAACAAAGAATATTCCCTTAACCCATGAGAACAAAAACATTTTGGTCTAAACAACTATCCGACGCTTTTGAACGATAGAGCTGCTTGGCCTCAGGACTACATATGTGACCCGTTTTCACAAACTGAGTAATAACTTGCAAAAATGAGATTTTGAGTTATATATATTTTCAAAATTTGCAGAAATGTATCTTTCATTTGATATAAAGACCAAACTTCTACTCTAAAAACTGTTCAAGGTATGCTCACTCAAAGAAAGGTGGTGTGCTCACGGCTTTTTTCATCAAACAACAGTCAAAGATTTAACAACTTTAACCACCGTTTTTTCTTAGCAACGGACCTTTATAGTGCATGCATCAGCTCAAAATGTGGCAGGTTGGTAGAAAAAATATATTTATTTCCCTATATAACATCATGGCATCTATTGAATGAATGAATGAGTAAATGAATTGGTGAATATATGGATGAACAAATGAATCAATGAGGTTTTACGGCCCATGAGCGCGAGAACTGGTTAGAGAAAGGGCAAGTCAGTCTTGATTACCCTAGCTATTTGACTTTTACGCATCGTGCAGGTAGACTTCATTAGCACTTAGGTCTCTCAACGCCGTTGGCGCATGAGGCCTTGACGTTCTCCCTCAAGGCCACCCTGTCTCTCGCCACCACCCTGGCCTCGCCCCCAGCCTCCCCATCCTGCTACTTTCCTCTCTGTCTCCACCGTCCTTCTCCAGGTCGCCTTTAGTCTTCCCGCAGATCTTTCCCTTCTGGTGCCCTCCCGAGTGCTGTCTCGCAGTCATTCTCTTCACCTCTCCTCGACACATGTCCGATCCAGTTCCATCTTCTTCGCCTTAGTTCATCACTGAGCCTATTCGTTTTTACCTGTCTGCTACCTCCTCGTTTGTCACCTTCTCTTGCCACCTCTTTCCCAGGATCCTCCTCAGGCATCTAAACTGGAACGCGTCCAACACCTTCTCTTCAAGCTTTGTTATTTTCCAGGCCTCGCTGCCATATAACAGTACCGCCCTTACTAGAGACTAAATTAACCCCATCTTTGGCGCAGGAAGACGCCGTGGTCTATTCTCACCCCCAAACAGCTCTTGTTTCCCACTCTTCTCTCCTCCCACTGCCGCTTCTTTCCCTCTCCCCGCCCCTGTGCCAAAACTCACTCTCGTGCGCGCGCTCTCGAGCATTTATACGTTTACCTGTGTGTGTGTGTGTGTGTGTGTGTGTGTGTGTGTGTGTGTGTGTGTGTGTGTGTGTGTGTGTGTGTGTGTGTGTGTGTGTGTGAGTGGGTGTGTGGGTTGTGTTTGGCATGTTTCTGGAGGCGCACATGGTGAGAGATTCTTTTGCCACCTCCGCCTCTCCCGTATTTAGTCAGATGAACTCTAATTCACGCAGCCGCCACCTTCTGCTTTCAGTTATACTTCGACAATATGTCCTTGGGTTTGTGTGCTTGCCCAATGCAGCTTACACCAGGGTGGGCGGGCTTTGTCACGCGTTGCAGTTACTTGTTTACGACTGGCTACGCACTAAGTAAATACGCGCAGACACAAAAGCCACTGACGCACGTGAAATACACTAGTCAAAATATGGTAAGGAGCGGTACGAACATTTGCTATAAAAGCTGAACGAGTAAATATTGAGTAACCATATATATATATATATATATATATGCTCGGAAAGGACATTTATTCTTCTTTATGATCCCGTTTACAGATCACGATTATCTTAACTCAGCGCTGCGCAGCTGGGCGTCAAAGTGGGTACCCCCCGAAAATGAACTTGCAAAACGCCTTTTTTCCGTTTCTTAAATTCATAAAAGAATCAGATGCAACAGTATTTTGTAACACTAAACGTCAAACGATAGTCCAACCATTTATCTTTAAGACAATATGCGTTTTGAAGAGAAAACAAAAAGGGTGTGTCTTCTACGGGTTTTGAAAGACAGGAGGCGTTAACACGTTTTGCAGGCAAAAACGCTGGTTTTAAGGCCTTTTTTCTCGGGTGACAGTGCGGTATTGTCCATATCTCAGCGTGTTTACAAGATACAGCAATGAAACGTGGCAGTCATAAAAACAAATCTTTTGTCTAGACGCTCACCAAACATTATGTCAATACCTTAAAAGTGCAAGTGTCTACAAGCATCTTAAGGCGGTACTTTAAGGTCGGCGCTGAAACTAAAGTTCTGAATGGGAAAAAGTTGGGCTTCTGCATATACCTAAACAGAGAACGTCGAGAGAGCTGTCAATAATTGTGGGCACAGCTGTTATCAGCCACCTTTGGCGGGGATGACGAACACTTCGTTCTTACGTTCTTTCGGCGCCTTGACAGTCCACGGCAAAAAGGCGGTCAATGATTGCTTTCTGCATACCGAACGTCGGTGCTGCGCATTAGTGCGAGCAAGTTCGTGCGTCTCACGGGCTTTTGTGTCGGCACGTATTCACTGCGATGAAATGGCTTGAACGGGTGACAAAACCAGCCATGGCGTCAGCTGGGATGAGCACGCCTGAAAACCCGCGGACATAATGTCACAGGATAAATGAAATGCAGGTGCCAGAGTACCAACAGGGAAAAGCGGGAATGGCAAAATAATCTCTCACCGTGTGCACGTCCAGGGGTGTAATTCATGAACTTGGACTTTCAGCGTGGTCTAAGACTAGTCTCGGACCACTGTCGTTGTCTACAATTCATGAACTTGGACTGTCGTAGTCTACAATTCATGAACGTGGACTTTGTTCAGTCGGCAGACTGAACTGCGGACTACGGTGGTCCAAGGATTTGTTAGACTACACACCAAAGTCCAAGACCAGCGCGAAATTAAATGGCCGACCTGTTCACGGTTCGCAAATAATAAGCTGTATTTTGGGACACTGGAAACCCATCCAAAGAAAGTATAAGCCATGAACAGCATTAAATTATGAAAGCTGTATGTTGATTGCATCAATAGGTCGTGAAAACGCTTACATTTTACAGTTGGAAATGCAGGTCGCCGAGCTTCGCGCACTGCTATTTATAGCTGAAGCGCGGACCGCTGCGACACCAGTAAACGTGTTGTCCTCGAACCTGCCTGCTGCTATTGACATTGGGTACAATGCTAGTGTTGTCTGATGCTATGAAAACGATACATTAAAATTGCATCTGTGTTATGAAAACACTGCTCAGATTAAATTGCTTTATTTTTGGTAACTGAGAAAATGTGTGACGATCGCCAGGGTTTCACGAGTTTGGTGGGGAAAGTGAGTTGAGGCTGATCGAGTGTGTGTGTGTGCGTGTGTGTGTCAGTGTCACTGTGTGTGTATATTTTATCCTCATCAAGACAGATTATTGTTCCACCCCTTCCTTACTGAATTTCAATGGTTCTCACTTGGAAATCCTGCCATATTGTAAAACTTGATCTTCTGCTCGTTTGCCTCTTGCTGATGAACTTAATAAACGGTGACACACACACACACACACACACACACACACACACACACACACTCGAGCCAGCCTCACTCACCTCGCACTTCATTTGTCACCTCCTCCCACGCTGTCCGTCTTCTTTTGTTTGCTTGGGCTGTGTGTATGCTGCTTTTAATGTATCCGTATCTTGCTGACACCGCTTTTATGATAGCTATCCGATTCCCGCTCCGTGAAATCGGGGCTTTTCTTCGAGGTTTTGCTACCGATCGTGACTGACATTTTTGACGGGAAGTTTGAAGCGGTACGCTGAGGCTGGAGTGTGTGTGTGTGTGTGTGTGTGTGTGTGTGTGTGTGTGTGTGTGTGTGTGTGTGTGTGTGTGTGTGTGTGTCATTGTGTGTGTATATTTATCCTCATCAAGACAGATTATTGTTCCATCCCTTCCTTACTGAATTTCAATGGCTCTCACTTGGAAATCCTGCCATATTGTCAAACTTGATCTTCTGCTCGTTTGCCTCTTGCTGATGAACTTTATAAACGGTGACACACACACACACACACACACACACACACACACACACACACACACACACACACACACACACACACACACACACACACACACACTCGAGCCAGCCTCACTCAGCTCGCACTTCATTTGTCACCGCCCTCCCACGCTGTCCGTCTTCTTTTGTTTGCTTGGGCTGTGTGTATGCTGCTGTTAATGTATCCGTATCTTGCTGACACCGCTTTTATGATAGCTACCGATTCTCGCTCCGTGAAATCGGGGCTTTTCTTCGAGGTTTTGCTACCGATCGTGGCCGTCATTTTTGACGGGAAGTTTAAAGCGGTACGCTATGCGCTTGCGCACTGGGCGGAATCCCCGGGAAATCCACATCATTCTAAAAATAATCCATGGACTAGGTCAATCAGTCCCAGCCTTTCAAGTCAACACCCAGTCTGGGTTCGTGAATCATAGACTCGCTGAGTCCAGGACTAGTCCATAGACTAGCTGTGGTCTGGGACTAGTCCTGGACTCACAAGTCCAAGACCAGTGCTCGCGAAAGTCCAAGTTCATGAATTACACCCCAGAAGTTTGCCGACACACACATAAGTACAAAACTAGCGGAAGTCCGGTAAAGAGAAGATTGGGAAATTGGTAATTGCAGCTGCAGATACGGGGCATACTTTGATCTTATTTCTTATAGCTTGTCAAATCATTTATTCCTCCTCCTCCTCCTCCTCCTCCCCCTCCCCCTCCTCCTCCTCCTCCTCCTCCTCCTCCTCCTCCTCCTCCTCCTTTCTTCTTCTTCTTTCTTCTTCTTCTTTCTTCTTCTTTCTTCTTCTTCTTCTTCCTTTTCTTCTTCTTCTTCCTTTTCTTCTTCTTCTTCCTTTTCTTCTTCTT
>JAWQFJ010026003.1:0-12500 GCA_034096865.1 Theodoxus fluviatilis | reverse complement strand
CCTCCTTTCTCCTTTCTTCTTTCTTCTTTCTTCTTTCTTCTTCCTTCTTCCATCTCATTCTCCTTCTTCTTCTTCTTCTTCTTCTTCTTCTTCTTCTTCTTCTTCTTCTTCTTCTTCTTCTTCTTCTTCTTCTTCTTCTTCTTCTTCTTCTTCTTCTTCTTCTTCTTCTTCTTCTTCTTCCTCCTCTTCTTCACTACACTACACTACACTACACTACACTACACTACACTACACTACACTACACTACACTGCACCACTACACTACACTACACTGCACCACTACACTACATTACACTGCACCACAGCACCACAGCACAGCACCACCGCACCACCGCACCACTGCACCGCACCACCGGACCACCGCACCGCACCACCGGACCACCGCACCACCGGACCACCGCACCACCGGACCACCGCACCACCGCACCACCGCACCACCGCACCACCGCACCACCGCACCACCGCACCACCGCACCACCGCACCACCGCACCACCGCACAGCACCACCGCACAGCACCACCGCACAGCACCGCACAGCACCACCGCACCACCGCACAGCACCACCGCACAGCACCGCACAGCACCGCACAGCACCACCGCACAGCACCGCACAGCACCACCGCACAGCACCGCACAGCACCACCGCACAGCACCACCGCACAGCACCGCACAGCACCGCACAGCACCACCGCACAGCACCGCACAGCACCGCACAGCACCACCGCACAGCACCGCACAGCACCACCGCACAGCACCGCACAGCACCACCGCACAGCACCGCACAGCACCACCGCACAGCACCGCACAGCACCACCGCACAGCACCGCACAGCACCACCGCACAGCACCGCACAGCACCACCGCACAGCACCGCACAGCACCGCACAGCACCACCGCACAGCACCGCACAGCACCGCACAGCACCACCGCACAGCACCGCACAGCACCACCGCACAGCACCACCGCACAGCACCACCGCACAGCACCGCACAGCACCACCGCACAGCACCGCACAGCACCACCGCACAGCACCACCGCACAGCACCGCACAGCACCGCACAGCACCACCGCACAGCACCGCACAGCACCGCACAGCACCACCGCACAGCACCGCACAGCACCACCGCACAGCACCGCACAGCACCACCGCACAGCACCGCACAGCACCACCGCACAGCACCGCACAGCACCACCGCACAGCACCGCACAGCACCGCACAGCACCACCGCACAGCACCGCACAGCACCACCGCACAGCACCGCACAGCACCACCGCACAGCACCACCGCACAGCACCACCGCACAGCACCGCACAGCACCACCGCACAGCACCACCGCACAGCACCGCACAGCACCACCGCACAGCACCGCACAGCACCACCGCACAGCACCACCGCACAGCACCGCACAGCACCACCGCACAGCACCGCACAGCACCACCGCACAGCACCGCACAGCACCACCGCACAGCACCGCACAGCACCGCACAGCACCACCGCACAGCACCGCACAGCACCACCGCACAGCACCACCGCACAGCACCACCGCACAGCACCGCACAGCACCACCGCACAGCACCACCGCACAGCACCGCACAGCACCACCGCACAGCACCGCACAGCACCACCGCACAGCACCACCGCACAGCACCACCGCACAGCACCGCACAGCACCACCGCACAGCACCGCACAGCACCACCGCACAGCACCGCACAGCACCACCGCACAGCACCGCACAGCACCACCGCACAGCACCACCGCACAGCACCACCGCACAGCACCGCACAGCACCACCGCACAGCACCGCACAGCACCACCGCACAGCACCGCACAGCACCACCGCACAGCACCGCACAGCACCACCGCACAGCACCGCACAGCACCACCGCACAGCACCGCACAGCACCACCGCACAGCACCGCACAGCACCACCGCACAGCACCGCACAGCACCACCGCACAGCACCGCACAGCACCACCGCACAGCACCGCACAGCACCACCGCACAGCACCACCGCACAGCACCGCACAGCACCACCGCACAGCACCACCGCACAGCACCGCACAGCACCACCGCACAGCACCGCACAGCACCACCGCACAGCACCACCGCACAGCACCGCACAGCACCACCGCACAGCACCGCACAGCACCACCGCACAGCACCGCACAGCACCACCGCACAGCACCACCGCACAGCACCGCACAGCACCACCGCACAGCACCGCACAGCACCACCGCACAGCACCACCGCACAGCACCACCGCACAGCACCACCGCACAGCACCGCACAGCACCACCGCACAGCACCGCACAGCACCACCGCACAGCACCGCACAGCACCACCGCACAGCACCACCGCACAGCACCACCGCACAGCACCGCACAGCACCACCGCACAGCACCGCACAGCACCACCGCACAGCACCGCACAGCACCACCGCACAGCACCGCACAGCACAGCACCGCACAGCACCACCGCACAGCACCGCACAGCACCACCGCACAGCACCACCGCACAGCACCGCACAGCACCACCGCACAGCACCGCACAGCACCACCGCACAGCACCGCACAGCACCACCGCACAGCACCGCACAGCACCGCACAGCACCACCGCACAGCACCACCGCACAGCACCGCACAGCACCGCACAGCACCACCGCACAGCACCGCACAGCACCACCGCACAGCACCGCACAGCACCACCGCACAGCACCGCACAGCACCACCGCACAGCACCGCACAGCACCGCACAGCACCACCGCACAGCACCGCACAGCACCACCGCACAGCACCGCACAGCACCGCACAGCACCGCACAGCACCGCACAGCACCACCGCACAGCACCGCACAGCACCACCGCACAGCACCGCACAGCACCACCGCACAGCACCGCACAGCACCACCGCACAGCACCGCACAGCACCACCGCACAGCACCGCACAGCACCGCACAGCACCGCACAGCACCCACGCACCGCACAGCACCGCACAGCACCACCGCACAGCACCGCACAGCACCACCGCACAGCACCGCACAGCACCGCACCACCGCACAGCACCGCACAGCACCACCGCACAGCACCGCACAGCACCACCGCACAGCACCGCACAGCACCACCGCACAGCACCGCACAGCACCACCGCACAGCACCGCACAGCACCACCGCACAGCACCGCACAGCACCACCGCACAGCACCGCACAGCACCACCGCACAGCACCGCACAGCACCACCGCACAGCACCGCACAGCACCACCGCACAGCACCGCACAGCACCACCGCACAGCACCGCACAGCACCACCGCACAGCACCGCACAGCACCACCGCACAGCACCGCACAGCACCACCGCACAGCACCACCGCACAGCACCGCACAGCACACCGCACAGCACCGCACAGCACCACGCACAGCACCGCACAGCACGCACCGCACAGCACCGCACAGCACGCACCGCACAGCACCGCACAGCACCGCACAGCACCACCGCACAGCACCGCACAGCACCACCGCACAGCACCGCACAGCACCACCGCACAGCACCGCACAGCACCACCGCACAGCACCGCACAGCACCACCGCACAGCACCGCACAGCACCACCGCACAGCACCGCACAGCACCACCGCACAGCACCGCACAGCACCACCGCACAGCACCGCACAGCACCACCGCACAGCACCGCACAGCACCACCGCACAGCACCGCACAGCACCACCGCACAGCACCGCACAGCACCACCGCACAGCACCGCACAGCACCACCGCACAGCACCGCACAGCACCACCGCACAGCACCGCACAGCACCACCGCACAGCACCACCGCACAGCACACCGCACAGCACCACCGCACAGCACCGCACAGCACCACCGCACAGCACCGCACAGCACCACCGCACAGCACCGCACAGCACCGCACAGCACCACCGCACAGCACCACCGCACAGCACCACCGCACAGCACCGCACAGCACCACCGCACAGCACCACCGCACAGCACCACCGCACAGCACCACCGCACAGCACCACCGCACAGCACCGCACAGCACCACCGCACAGCACCGCACAGCACCACCGCACAGCACCACCGCACAGCACCGCACAGCACCGCACAGCACCTCACAGCACCCCCGCACAGCACGCGCCATCGCACAGCACCACGCACAGCACCACCGCACAGCACCGCACAGCACCACCGCACAGCACCACCGCACAGCACCGCACAGCACCACCGCACAGCACCACCGCACAGCACCGCACAGCACCACCGCACAGCACCGCACAGCACCACCGCACAGCACCGCACAGCACCGCACAGCACCGCACAGCACCGCACAGCACCGCACAGCACCACCGCACAGCACCGCACAGCACCACCGCACAGCACCGCACAGCACCACCGCACAGCACCGCACAGCACCGCACAGCACCACCGCACAGCACCGCACAGCACCACCGCACAGCACCGCACAGCACCACCGCACAGCACCGCACAGCACCACCGCACAGCACCGCACAGCACCGCACAGCACCACCGCACAGCACCGCACAGCACCACCGCACAGCACCGCACAGCACCGCACAGCACCACCGCACAGCACCGCACAGCACCACCGCACAGCACCGCACAGCACAGCACCACCGCACAGCACCACCGCACAGCACCACCGCACAGCACCGCACAGCACCGCACAGCACCGCACAGCACCACCGCACAGCACCGCACAGCACCACCGCACAGCACCGCACAGCACCACCGCACAGCACCACCGCACAGCACCGCACAGCACCACCGCACAGCACCGCACAGCACCACCGCACAGCACCGCACAGCACCACCGCACAGCACCGCACAGCACCACCGCACAGCACAGCACCACCGCACAGCACCGCACAGCACCACCGCACAGCACCGCACAGCACCGCACAGCACCACCGCACAGCACCGCACAGCACCACCGCACAGCACCGCACAGCACTGCACAGCACCGCACAGCACCATCGGACAGCACCGCACAGCACCACCGCACAGCACCGCACAGCACCACTGCACAGCACCACTGCACAGCACCACTGCACAGCACCACTGCACAGCACCACTGCACAGCACCACTGCACAGCACCACTGCACAGCACCGCACAGCACCACCGCACAGCACCGCACCACCGCACAGCACCGCACAGCACCGCACCACCGCACAGCACCGCACAGCACCACCTCACAGCACCGCACAGCACCACCGCACAGCACCGCACAGCACCACCGCACAGCACCGCACAGCACCACCGCACAGCACCGCACAGCACAGCACCACCGCACAGCACCGCACAGCACCGCACAGCACCACCGCACAGCACCGCACAGCACCACCGCACAGCACCGCACAGCACAGCACCGCACAGCACCGCACAGCACCGCACAGCACCACCGCACAGCACCGCACAGCACCAAAGCACAGCACCACCGCACAGCACCACCGCACAGCACCGCACAGCACCACCGCACAGCACCGCATAGCACCACCGCACAGCACCACCGCACAGCACCACTCCACTCCACTCCACCCCACCCCCCCACCCCATCCCACCCCTCCCCACACCCCATCACACCACACAACACACCACACCACACCACACCACAGCACACTACACTAATTACATAACATAACATAACATACATACAAAGTTCGATAGTTATACATGCTAGTTTCAGCAACAACACACACAGTGCCAAAATGACCAAAAATAAATCCACCATGATCTTTAATCTAACAAAAAGAAGTTCTGTTTAAAAAAGCATGACTGATAGTCTGTGGCCAGAACAATGGCTCGGTTGCTGTTAAAATATCTGACAACTGAAGGAATGAAAGAACTCCGAAAACGTTCTGTTCGGCACGGAGGCATGATACATCTTCCATTCCGTTTGATGCGGAGCTCCATCAGTGCGCCGTGGAGGGGATGCCCTGAATCGAGTTGAATAGCTCTGGACTTCCTGGCAAGTCTTCTCTCAACAAGGGTTTCCAAAGTGTCAAGGCTCTGGCCCACAACAGAGCTCGCTTTCTTAATGAGCCTGTTCAGCCTGCCAGTGTCCTTTGCAGTGGCATTCCCTCCCCAACACACCGATACAAACACCAACACACTGCACACCATACTCTGATAGAACATGTTCAGCATCTTGTTATAAACATTTAATGATCTTAGTTTGCGAAGGTAAAACAATCTTGACTGTCTTTTTGAAAACAGCACCAACATGATTGAACCAGCTGAGCTTGTTATCTAAAACTACCCCTAAATACTTGTACTCACTGACAATCTCAATAGATTCCCCCTTAATGACTACAGGATGGATAATCTCTTTCTTCCTTCGAAAATCAAAAATCATTTCCGTCATCTTGTTTGCATTAAATAGTTGGAATCACACCATGACACAAAATCATCAATACGTTCTCTGTACAAGTTTTCATCACCATCAAGGATGCAAATAACCACGGCGGAGTCATCAGAAAATTTCTGAAGATGACATGACTCGCCACGCACTTTAAAATCCGATGTGTACAATGTAAACAAAAAAGGTGACAAAACTGTACCCTAAGGTGCTCCGGTGAAAGTGTTAATCATGTCGGATGTAAAAGTACCGTTCCATCGTACAAACTGTGGTCTATCTACTAAATAATCCAGAATCCATTTCACAGTACAGGGATGCAAAGACATGTGATTGGCTCCTGTGCAACGGAATCAGAAAAATTCCCAGACCTTAAAGTCATCTCCTGTACATCCTTAAAATCATGGACATCAAACCTTGCATAAAATTTATTCAACTCATCAGCATAATCAGAACCTGCACCAGAACCATTAACCTTTTTCTTTGCACACCCAGTTATTTTCTGCATACCCTGCCAGACTTCCTTAACATTGTTGCTGTCCAGGCTTGCTTCTAGTTTCTGTGTGTACTGGTCTTTCCCCGCTCTTATGGCTATCTTCAACTCTCTCTGGACATTCCTTACTTCGATTCACGCACCCAGACTGGGTGTTGACTTGAAAGGCTGGGACTGATTGACCTAGTCTATGTTTTATTTTCAGAATGAGGTGGAATTCCCGGGGATTCCGCCCAGTGCGCAAGCGCATAGCGTACCGCTTCAAACTTCCCGTCAAAAATGTCAGCCACGATCGGTAGCAAAACCTCATAGAAAAGCCCCGATTTCACGGAGCGGGAATCCGTAGCTATCATAAAAGCGGCGTCAGCAAGATACGGATACATTAACAGCAGCATACACACAGCCCAAGCAAACAAAAGAAGAGAGACAGCGTGGGAGGAGGTGACAAATGAAGTGCGAGCTGAGGCTGGAGTGTGTGTGTGTGTGTGTGTGTGTGTGTGTGTGTGTGTGTGTGTGTGTGTGTGTGTGTGTGTGTGTGTGTGTGTGTGTGTGTGTGTGTGTGTGTGTGCAACACCGTGTATTAAGTTCATCAGCAAGAGGCAAACCATCAGAAGATCAAGTTTTACAATATGGCAGGATTTCCAAGTGAGAACTATTGAAATTCAGTAAGGAAGGGATGGGATGGAACAAAAATCTGTCTTGAGGAAAAATATACACACACAGTCACACACACACACACACACACACACACACACACACACACACACACACACACACACACACACACACACTCCAGTCTCAGGCGCATAGCGTACCGCTTCAAACTTCCCGTCAAAAATGTCAGCCACGATCGGTAGCAAAACCTCGAAGAAAAGCCCCGATTTCACGGAGCGGGAATCCGTAGCTATCATAAAAGCGGTGTCAGCAAAATACGGATGCATTAACAACAGCATACACACAGCCCAAGCAAACAAAAGAAGACGGACAGCGTGGGAGGAGGTGACAAATGAAGTGCGAGCTGAGGCTGGCTCGAGTGTGTGTGTGTGTGTGTGTGTGTGTGTGTGTGTGTGTGTGTGTGTGTGTGTGTGTGTGTGTGTGTGTGTGTGTGTGTGTGTGTGTGTGTCACCGTTTGTTAAGTTCATCAGCAAGAGGCAAACCATCAGAAGATCAAGTTTTACAATATGGCAGGATTTCCAAGTGAGAACCATTGAAATTCAGTAAGGAAGGGATGGAACAAAAATCTGTCTTGAGGAAAAATATACACAGACAGTGACACACACACACACACACACACACACACACACACACACACACACACACACACACACACACACACTCGATCAGCCTCAGCTCGCATTTTTCCCACCAAACTCGTGAAACACTGGCGATCGTCGCACATTTTCTCAGTTACCAAAAATAAAGCAATTTAATCTGAGCAGTGTTTTCATAACACAGATGCAATTTTAATGTATCGTTTTCATAGCATCAGACAACACTAGCATTGTACCCAATGTCAACAGCAGCAGGCAGGTTCGAGGACAACAATGTTTACTGGTGTCGCTGAGGTCCCCTAAAGCTATAAATAGAAGTGCGCGAAGCTTCAGATGCTCGGGACCTGCACTCCCAATTGTAAAATGTAAGCTCTTTCACGACCTATCGATGCAATCAACATACAGCTTTGATAATTTAATGCTGTTCATGGCTTACATTTTCTTTGGATGGGTTTTTAGTGTCCCAAAATACAGCTTTTTCTGTGCGAACCGTAGACAGGTCGGCCATTTAATTTCGCGGCGGTCTCGGACTTTGGTGTGTAGTCCAACAAATCCTTGGACCAGCGTAGTCAGCAGTTCAGTCCGAGTTCATGAATTGTAGACTACGACAGTGGTCCGAGACCAGCGGCAGTTAAGACTAGTCTAAGACAACGCTGAAAGTACACGTTCATGAATTACACCCCAGGAGGCCTATGCTTGACAATGGGTGTGTACGTTGGCAACAAGTGGGTCAAACAGTGATCGGACTTATCCAGTTACCCAAATTGTCAGGACCAAGAACTGAGATCGGGATCACAGCTACTGGTCCTTGAGTTCTTTTAATCCGAAATGATAGACCGGATTTGCTTTGGTTGATCTTGATACACGCACGCAATCACTCAAAGACATTCATCCAGTTCTGACAAGATATTAAAAAAATTTAAGAGGAACTAAACAAGATATTTATTACATTAAGACAAACACAACCATGACATCACTACACTCTCACCACCGTTACCCTCCACAATCTAAAGTGTAGGAAAGTGATCTGAACCAACAAAACCAAAACCATATAGAAGGAAAGAAAATAAATTTAAAACACAACAAAACAAAACAAAACAAAACAAACTTTTCTAAAATAGATAAATAAATAAATAAAAACCGAAATCAAATTGACTTTTCTTTTTCCTAAATAGAGTCTCCTCGTCAATGTTCAGATGAGGAGATCAAAACCTTAAAAAAAGTGCTTCACTCTTTCTATTAAAAAAACAATAGTTCCAATACAGTTCTTGATTCAAAACAGAATAAGGGGAGACAATTTAATCTCCAGAAGGAGAATACATGAAAATTTCGAAACCAAAACAATAAAAAAATCAAAAAAGTGTTCACAACATAAGATGACGTCATCATCTAATTTGGCCAATTAAAGAATATAAAAACAGAAGGATTTAACTTAAATGGTCAAAGTGTCTTGATTTTGATCCAGTCTGTCCCGCAATTATAGAACTCTTAAGTTAAGAGTCAAAACCACTCGTAATACCACTGTCTTCTTAGAAAGAGTCTTTGAATTCTTTAAGATCCAGTTGGCTGCTGAGGATCTCTACTAGGACTGTTGACGAACGGGCGGGATTTACTTAACGATATGTGGTCACTTCCCTTAAAGTCCAGAACCTCTGAGCTGTGGTCGATGACGCGCACCAGTTTTGGTTAGCGACGCCCACATAACTGTGCACTGGTTCCACCTCTCGCTCAGCCTTGGCCCAAGGTCAAGGTCCGTGGCCCCAGATCATCCATCAACACCCGTGTGGTAACAGCAAGGCAGGTGCCTAAAAAATATTATACCGGATCCCCCTAATACAAGTCCAAATTCACATAATGATAAAAGTTTCCTAATGTTACATCCGCAATTGTTAACAAGACAATTTCCTAAGTTCAAATCTGAAATTAAAGTTCATAACCTTCCATTTCAAAGCCAAGGTGATAATACCTGAAACTTTTCCAGAAGTAGACTGGGTCCAACTTCATGCAAAAATGTTACATTTCCCATATAGAAAATGTTACCAAAGTCCATCAACCCTGATAATGAAATCACCCCTTAAAATTGAAATGAAAATTTTACAAAGACAAAACAAGCCTAGCTTTATAATTTTTTTTTACAAGTTCGTAGTTGCCCAAAACACTAGCAACATTTCCGCATAATCTTTATCTTCTTTACACGTGATCTCATTATTGACGATAAATCAAACTAAATTCATTACAAATAAAATTTCCAATGTTTCATTTCAATTTCGTCATCTGAGAATACCTCCATAATATGACAGCCGCCATATTGGAAGTGGATAACCAACCCTAATTCAGGTCCTTCCTGAACTTACTAGTCAGCCATTTTTGAACATGTTATTTCCATGCTTTATTCCGCAAACTCAAAATCTTAAAATTCGAAAATAACCCAACCAATAGAACTATACTTCAACTCTTACAGAAACCTACCCTAGATAATGATAAGCTCAACAACAAGAACTGACAAGCAATAAAACTGAAACTATCCATTCATACAACATGGCTATCTGAGAAGGAGAGGAACACTCACCAGTCCAATGCAAGTTGGATGCACCCGTGCCAGTCCCCATGTGAATCCAGCCCAAACGTCTCTATTCCCAAATGATCATGTGCTTATTAAGTAATTAAAGCAATCAAAACTCCTGAGCCTGCTACATCGTAGCAGAGATGAAGCAGAGTGCAACGGATCGCAGGGCGTCTCTCAATCGGACAATAATGACGAGCGAGGAAGGGTCTACCGCTTCAAGGGAAGTAACTGCAATTTGACCCGCTTTAGGGAGTAGAGCTGCAGTTATGTACCCTGCTCCAGGTGGAGCAGCATTGAGCGTGTTACAGCAAAAGCCTCGCACTTCGTCACGTGGATTGGCCCGGGTGAGGGTGGGGTGGGGGGATGGGGGTGGGGGTTGGGGTGGGGATAGGGAGGGAAAGACCCATCGCGTCTCCCCATGTGATTCATAAGATGAAAATATTATATCCATCCAGGACGCTGCTGAAAAGGCAACAAGTATGGGGGAGATCCCGTGCATGGAGGTGGAATTGGCCGTGGCGTCCTTTTGTGACCCAGAGGCTCACAAAGACCTCCTTAAACATGCAAAGGCATGGAGGATGGCCATAGAAATGATGGTCTCTATGTGGCTGTCGGGCTCCATCCGAATTAGGCGCAGCCGGTGGAGACTGGGCTGGATTTACCTCACCTGGTAAGCGAAGCAGGTCTCCTGGTTGCAGCGATCCTCGGCGAGCCGCGGAAGGCCCCACTGCTTCAGCAGTTCCTGGAGAATGCACGCCGGTTCTTCAAAGTCCAGTAGGCCGGTGTGCTGCCAAAATCCCAGGCGAGCAGAATAGATAGATACAAGGTAAAGATAGAGGGACTCTACTCAGTCTTTTGTGAAGACGGGATCATATTTTGTCTAAAGTTTGACATTGGGATGGTATTTATTTTCTCTATTACATTCCAGAATGTATAAGTTGACTTACAGTTTCTGCAGGGACATGTGTGTATCTGCTTGCCTTATTCTTTAGAAGGTGTATAAATTACGTTCTATTACCTTTTCAAATCAAGCACACCTGGGACTAGGGAGAGCAGATCAACTGGAGTCAGAGCAGCCGGGTGACACTCCTCCCCTGTTTTTGAAGAATATGGGGGGGGGGGGGGGGGGGGAGGGAGGAGGCTGTGTATTATTTTCCACGGAGGAGAGTGTGGAAGAGACTTGAACTCTAACAGGCTGTTCGGGTTACCCCCCTTGTCACAAGGCCAGTCGCTGGTATAAAAACGGGAGCGCACAGGTAATTGAGAGATCGACTTCCCGCATCTGCTACCTTCGCAAGCCAGCGAGCACTTGTTCCGGTAAGTGCTCAAGCCTGCTCTAGTGATGAGAGTGTGCGGGAATGCAGGTTTGCATGGCAGAGGCACGTTGTGTTCGGGGAGATCGTTCTCCTCACTAGCGTTTTCCCCTGCATTAGCGAACACACAGTGTGAGCTTGTGTCCCTACAACAAAACTATCGCGTCCAGTGTGTATTCTATAAATAATAAAGGTTTCTGTGAGACAAATGAAAATGACTTAAACATACTGACAAATTCTGTAAAATTAAATTTAGACACAAACCTTCAATATCCCATCACAAAAACGTGAAGTCGTAAAGCTATTCTCACCATGTCTACAGCTTCCTCTCCTATCGTCCACTGCCTCGTACGAGTCTTGCGCGTCGTGACGGCTGGAGGTGTCCGGGCCGCGGCCATCAAGACCTTGCCTCTGAGGGGTGGGGATCCCTTTAGCCCCTCCTGCTGTCTGAGGTCTGGCTACGGGTCCCCGGTCC
>JAWQFJ010025999.1:0-13224 GCA_034096865.1 Theodoxus fluviatilis | reverse complement strand
GGGTGGTGTTGAAAAGAGAGAGAGAGAAAGAAGAAGATGACGATGATGACGAGATCGAGTGATTGATGAGACGAGAGAGAGATGATTGAGCATCCGACGAGGGTGGTGGGTGGGAGAGGGAGAGAGACTCGGAGAAGAGAAGACGAAGACGATGAGGCCCCGAGATAGCGATTGACCCCGCGAAGCCTTGGCCGCACCTTCCCTAGGAGAACGACTTGGAGAGAGAGTAAGAGAGTGAGACAGGAGGGAGATTAGAGAGAAGAGAGGAGAAGAAGAAGAGTAGGGTGAGCGAGAGACAGGCAAAGAAGAGAGGAGAAGGACGATGGGAGGGGAGATAGAGGGAGAGAGAAGAAGTGGACCCCCCCCACCAGAAGCGAGAGGGAATGAGAGAAGAGAGACAGGGCGAACGGAAACGAGACAGGGAAGTGAAGAGAAGGGAGGGGGGAAGAAGATAACGAAGTGAAGAGGAGAGAGAGGTGAGTATCGTGCGAAAGAGAATAAGAGAAGGATCCAAAGAAAATGGGGAGGGAAATAGTGGAAACAAAAGGGGCCGTGGAAGGGGAGGAAAGGAGAGGCCAGGCAATGGAAAAGAGGAGAGAAGAGGAGATAGCGACGAGAGAGAAGAAGATGAGAAGAAGAGGAGAGAGAGAGAGGGGGGCAGAAAGAGAGGAAGAGAGCGAAAGAGAGGAGAGAGAGAGAGAGAGAGGGACGGAGAAGGAAGAGAGAGAAAGAGAAGAGAGGGACGAGAGAGAGAAGGAGGACGAAGAGTAGATGAGAGAGAAGCAGGAGAGAGAGAAGATCGAGAGGAGAAAGGAAGAGAGAGAGAGAAGAGAAAGGAGAGGAGAGAGAGAGACAGAGGAAAGAAGAGGAGAGAGAGGATGAGAGAGACGAGAGAGAGAGGAGCAGGAGTAGAGAGTGATGAAAGAAGAGAGAGGAGAGAGGAGAGAAATACGGAGTGAAGGAGAGAGAGAGAGGAGAGGAGAGAGACGAGAGAGAAGAGAGAAAGACGAGTGAGAGGAAAGAAGAGAGAGAGGGAGGAAGAGGGAAAGAGATAGAGCGAGAGAGGGAGCAGAATGGAGAGGAACGAGGAGAACGAGAAGATAAGAAGAGAAGAGAGAGAGAGGAGAGTGGAGAGGAGAGAAAAGAGAGAAGAAGTAGATGAGAGAAAGAAGAAGAAAGAGGTACAAGAAAGAGAGAGAGAGACGGATGACGGAGAAGGAGAGGAGAGAGAGGAAGAGAAGAGAGAAGAGCAGGAGAGAGGAAGAGAGAGAAAGAGAGGAGAAGACGACTCCGAGGGCCGCAAGAGAGAGCGAAAGAGAAAGGGAGGAAGGAAAGGACAGAGAGGAGAGACGAAACAACTGACACAGAGGTTGACTGGAGACAGGACATGACAGACAGAGAGGCAGACCGAGAGACAGAATGAGAAGAGACGTGAGAAGCAGAGAGCATATAGAACGAGGCAGAGAAAGATCGAAAGCAGGCGGAGGAGATTTGGTTAGAGGTAAGACGAAAAAGAGAAGTAGAGGGAAGAGATTTTGAAGTGAGAGAGTAGAGAGAGAGAGAGACGATTAGAGACGAGGGGGACGGATCGCAAGGCAAGAGAGAGAGCTGAATAGGTCGACGATGGGAGAGATAGGAGACATGAGACAGCGGCTTTAGAGCTTTCGTCCGAGAGAGCGGAAGGGAGTGAGAACGTGGAGTTACAGGAGGACGGAGCCACCTAGATGAGGTGATGACAGGGATGGGCTCGAAGAACTTGAGAGCAGGCCAGAGCGAGTCGGGGGTAGGAGCGGAGTGAGCCGTTAAGGAAAGGAGAGTACGGGGGGACGGCAGGAGAGTGCGGGGATGGCTTGAGAGGAGGAGAAAAGAGCGAGAAGACGGTCGCACTGAAACCAGAGACTAGAGCGAGGAGACGCAGAGAGAGAGGGAGAGGGAACAACTCAGGAATCGGATGCAAGGAACCTTAAATAGATGAGAGAGAGAGAAAGGGACACGATCGAATGAGGAAGAGGTGAGGCGGAGGGGATAGAGAGGAGGCAGGGAAGAGAGGGATAAATGGAGTAACGAGGGATGGACGAAGAGGAAAATAGAAGAACCCTAGAAAGGTAGAGGAAGAGAGGGATAGAGAGGAAGAGAAGCGGATAAGGAGGGCGAGAAAGAGAGATAAACAGATGGTGGGAGAGAGGAGGAGGAAAGAAGGGATCTAAATAAGATGAGGAAAAGAGAAGAAAGTAAAAGAACACATGAAGAAAATGGGAGAAAAGGCCGTAGGAGAAAAAGGATGAGTAGAGGAGCAAATGGCAATTCACTAATGGAGGTAGGACAAATGGAACAAGTGCCAAGAGGGATTATTGAGAGATAGAAGGGGGGAGCATGAAGAGTAGAAAAAATAGAGAGAATTATGTTGGAATGAGGAGTAGTGGAGGGAATGAGGGCCAAACGGAGACGACCAACGATGAGAGATAGAGAGGGTGAAGGACGGAAGAGAAGGAGGATGGAGAGAGAGATGAGAGAGAGGCGACGGAGAGGGAGTAGGAGGGGAGAGAAGCTTTGGAGACGATACGGGGCGAGATGAGGGAGAGAGAGACCGGGAGGAGAGAGAGGAGAGGAGATCGAGTTGTAGCGGAGAGGAGAGAGAAGAAGAGAGAGAGAGAGAGACGAGATAAGGGGGAAAAAAAAAAGAGGGAGAGGTGTTTCAATCCGAACAATTCGACAGGACAGGAGCTTCTGAAAGTTGATAAGAGGGAGAGAGAGAGAGGAGAGAGAGAGATGACGAGGAGAGAGACGAAAAGTAAGAAAGGGGGAAAGGAGACGGACCCCGAGAAAAGAGAGTATGAAGAGATGAGAGCATGAGAGAGAGATGAGAAGGAGGTGGGACGAGAGACGAGGCCTGAGAATGAGAAGAAAGAGAGGGATTAGAAGAAGAGAGGGTTTTTGGAGGAAAAAGGGAGGTAAGAAAAGGAACGACGGATCCACCCCGAGAGGATAAACGGATGTATGACTCATGATTATCAGAGGAGAGAGGAAGGGACGAGGTGTTCATGAATGCACATGAATTGTCCTGGACATGACAGGACAAACTTCTGGATACGTTGAATCTGGCCCCTTTCACAGGACGTACTGTCTCAAGACCAAGTGATGGACCTGCTGGGTGGACTTATGGGGGACACACAGGCAAAAAGGAGGGGGACAATGAGAGAAGATCAGCGCTGAAAGTAGGTCAATGCGGCCCGCTTAAATCTTCTGTTGACCCATCTGACTACGTTGGTCCTCTCTCCTCCTTTTGGTTGTGGATATGGAGCAGAGATCTGCGCGACCCTCCCATTCGCTGAAGACACCCATCCTAATTTGTCTCTCGGGTCGCTCCACTTCGCTTCCCCTCCCCCCCCCCCCCCCCCCCCCCCCCCCCCCCCCCCCCCCCCCCTCCTTTTTTCCTTCATAAGATCCACACAGCGGTCCATCACGTGGTCTTGAGACAGTACTGTGGGGGCAGATCAACTTCCAGAAGTTCCTGTCTGTCGGAAATGTCTGCATTGAACACCTCTCCCTCTCCCTCTCTCTCTCTGAGCTCTCTCTCTCTCTCTCTCTCTCTCTCTCTCTCTCTCTCTCTCTCTCTCTCTCTCTCTCTCTCTCTTTCTCTCTCTCTTTCTCTCTCTCTCTCTCTCTCTCTCTCTCTCTTTCTCTCTCTCTCTCTCTCTCTCTCTCTCTCTCTCTCTCTCTCTCTCTCTCTCTCTCTCTCTCTCTCTCTCTCTCTCTCTCTCTCACTCTCTCTCTCTCTCTCTCTCTCTCTCTCTCTCTCTCTCTCCTCTCCCCCCCCCCTCTCTCTCTCTCTCTCTCTCTCTCTCTCTCTTTCTCTCTCTCTCTTTCTCTCTTTGTCTTTCTAAGTAGAAATCTACTTACATTAGCACTACAGAGTGGTAAATTACCCTGCCGATGGAAAATGTACACTGCATTCTCAGTGGTAAATTACCCTGCCGATGGAAAGTGTACACTGCATTCTCAGTGGTAAGTTACCCTGCCGATGGAAAGTGTACACTGAATTATCAGTGGTAAATTACCCTGCCGATGGAAAGTGTACACTGCATTCTCAGTGGTAAATTACCCTGCCGATGGAAAGTGTACACTGCATTCTCTGTGGTAAATTACCCTGCCGAAGGAAAGTGTACACTGAATTCTCAGTGGTAAATTACCCTGCCGATGGAAAGTGTACACTGAATTCTCAGTGGTAAATTACCCTGCCGATGGAAAGTGTACACTGCATTCTCAGTGGTAAGTTACCCTGCCGATGGAAAGTGTACACTGAATTATCAGTGGTAAATTACCCTGCCGATGGAAAGTGTACACTGCATTCTCAGTGGTAAATTACCCTGCCGATGGAAAGTGTACACTGCATTCTCTGTGGTAAATTACCCTGCCGAAGGAAAGTGTACACTGAATTCTCAGTGGTAAATTACCCTGCCGATGGAAAGTGTACACTGAATTCTCAGTGGTAAATTACCCTGCCGATGGAAAGTGTACACTGCATTCTCAGTGGTAAGTTACCCTGCCGATGGAAAGTGTACACTGCGTTCTCAGTGGTAAATTACCCTGCCGATGGGAAGTGTACACTGCGTTCTCAGTGGTAAATTACCCTGCCGATGGAAAGTGTACACTGAATTCTCAGTGGTAAGTTACCCTGCCGATGGAAAGCGTACACTGAATTCTCAGTGGTAAATTACCCTGCCGATGGAAAGTGTACACTGAATTCTCAGTGGTAAATTACCCTGCCGATGGAAAGTGTACACTGAATTCTCAGTGGTAAGTTACCCTGCCGATGGAAAGTGTACACTGCATTCTCAGTGGTAAATTACCCTGCCGATGGGAAGTGTACACTGAATTCTCAGTGGTAAATTATCCTGCCGATTGAAAGTGTACACTGAATTCTCAGTGGTAAATTACCCTGCCGATGGAAAGTGTACACTGCGTTCTCAGCCTTTAACTTACTTGTGATGTACAGAACGCTTGAAAAGGGCCGGTGGTCTGCTCAATAAATTTGTTGTTCGTTATTCGTCCGTTCTCTTTGTCTTTCTGACTCTGTCTTCTTGTCTCTGTCTGTCACAAGTAGTATTAAAAGATTAGCAATCTTTTCTGTGGCTCGTTAAATGTCTAGGGAATTTCCTACTACTTGACACCTTCCAATCAAACATTCGCACAAGGATGATAATTGGACGCAAATGATGACTGGGATTCCTAAATCAAATTCAAAATTCAGCTTTAATCAACAATAATCAAATTGGTCAAGAGTGATAATGTCAACACAATGAATAAGAATGCATAGAGATACTGAAACGCATTGCAAAGTATACTGAACCCTTCCCCAGAATTAAAGAATAACTAATTAAGAAGGCTGCCAAGCCAGGGATGAACTGTACTCACGTTTTAGATCTGTCGTGGCCTTCAGCCAATCAGATAGCGAGCTCGCTTTCCACTGAATGGGATTCCACACACACACTATTTTGGGAGAGGGGTTTTGAGGAGGGGGATGTCCATTCATGGACACACGACACATATACGACGAAACTGGAGATTTGCCTCTGGTGATGAGGCGTTGGGCTTTCTCGACTCTCGCAGTGGAGGTAGAGATGGGGACTTGCACTTGGTCCGAGAGATGGAGGGCTCTTGCATCAACGCGTAGTCCGACGTCCGGCAAGTGAGCAGGCGGCAGGCGGTCCGACGGCAAAATCCTTGTCCGTAGCGGGCAGGACAGCAGGTGGGCAGACGACGAGGAGGGGAGCGAGGCGCGAGGGGGTCAGAGCTTTCTCGCAGGTGGCTTTCTCATGAGTGGGAGAAATTTCTAGAGACAATTTCTCCTCACAGGGTGGTCAGCAGATAATTCACTCAGGAGAGGAAAACGTTGCAAGAACAAAAACTGCAATACCTTGTACGTTGTCTCTCCCTCCAGTCAGAAGTGAGAACAGTCCTCCATTTTATCCTTCGTCTATCCATAGACGTTTGAACAGGGTCATTGGGAATTAGTCCGGCAGTGGACGAAATTCCATGGATTTTCACAAGTAGTCCACCTCGTGAACTCTTTGAGACAGGGCGCCGTCCTACACATGGGCTGTCTCGATGAAAATTCGGCTACGGGCACCCCGTGATCCCAAAGCAAGGGTTTAAATACAACGGCAAAAGTCTACCTGTTGTTCTCAACCAATCACAGCGTTTTAGGATGTCTTGATTCACGATCTCGTATCAAATGACCAATCAAATGTTCATATAGTCATCTACTCTCCCATTGAACAATAACTAAGCAGTTTCATTAGTCCGTTCCCTGAAAAGTTCACTGTAGATTGGTCAATGGTAGAGCGTGAATCGAGATGAATAATATATCCTCCCAAACGTTCCACTAAGTTCATTTCTGTATTGGAAGGAAAGCAAGGTTCACTGTTCGTTTTCCCTTCCAAAACTCCATTCACCATATCAATCCCAACATCAACACTGGCTTGGCAGCAATATCAAAATACTCTATGGCTTGGCAGGTAATTCCCAACCCACTATTATGATATAATCACAACCAAGAGCAAATGGAAAATATGCGTTTCGTAACACTGTCTCTGTCTGTTTCTATCTGTTTCTGTCTGTCTCTTTGTCTCTGTCTCTGGCTCTGTCTGTCTCTCTCTCTCTCTCTCTCTCTCTGTCTGTCTGTCTGTCTGTCTGTCTCTCTCTCTCTCTGTCTCTTGTTTTCTGTCTCTTGTTCTGTCTCTCTGTCACAGTCTCATGTCTCTCTCTGTCTCTGTATGTCTCTGTCTGTATGTCTCTGTCTGTCTGTCTGTCTGACTGACTGTCTGTATGCCTGTCTGTCTCTCTCTCTCTCTCTCTCTCTCTCTCTCTCTCTCTCTCTCTCTCTCTCCCGATATTATATGTATTTTCCTTGTTGATTTCTTTTGTAGTTATTTTTAACGAGAATATGATAGACATGAATTACAGATGAAAGCGGGAAGTTTGAAACCTTTTTTCTGATTCATGCAGACGATGTAGCGTTGCAATCTACTACTAATCCTATATGTCTGCAGACCAAGATAAATAACCTCGCTTGTGCGTGGAAACAAGTTGGTTTTAGTATCAATGCAGACAAAACAAAGGTCATGGTTTTTTTGCCGAGGAGGCTTTCTGGCTCGGGGTGGAAAGTGGTTCCTTAATGAAGTTCAGTTTGAAGTGGTAAACTTTTTCAAATATCTTGGGTACACCTTTACAACGAAGCTGTCAGAAAGTGTAGCTCTGGACAGCGTTAGCCACAAGGGCAAAGCAGAAAGCTGTATCGTTTTTAAAGATAATGTGGGCATTGCACAGTAGTAAGCCTAGCTTATTTATCAAATTATATGATGCGCAAAAACAGCCTTCCCCTTTGTATGCATGTGAACAATTGGGTTTAAAGGAACACTCAAATGTTGAGAAAGCACACGTGTAAACTATTCCTAAACGCCAGTTTTAAGATTCCGAATAATTTGGTCTATGGCGAAACAGGAAGAATCCCTCTCATTGTAAATAGCACAATAAGGGCTGTGAAGCACTGGTTTATGAATTTTACAAATGTTAGATGACAGATTTCCCAGACCAGCGCTTTTCGTGCTAGAGGGTAAATCAAGATAAACTGGCTGAAATACGTAAAACATTGTGTGTGTCATGCAGGTTTTGCCTTTGTCTGCTGAACAGAGGAACGGGTACTGAACGGAGCCTTCTCAATGTGTTAAAAGTCAGACTTCAAGACTGTTTCAGACAGGAATGGCATAGTAAAATAAATTTAAGCGAGCTTTAACTACTGCCCAGCATACATAAAGACATCTGAATGTAAGAAAAATCTCAGTAAAATAAACAGGAGAGTTCACAGTCGCAATTGTGCGCTTCTAATTAGGAATAAGTAACCTGTTCACTCACAACACGGTCAGAAGAGAAGATGTACATTGTCCATTTTGAAAGGATCTTATTGAAGATGATGTTACTTTCCTGTTAACATGTGAACCTTTGAGGATCCAGAGAAAAATGTATTAAAGGTATATTCAATATTTTATAACTGAAGCTTTACCTTTTTGATTGACGGGAAAGGGTACACGTAAGACAAATCTTGTTGGTATGTTTATACAATTTGCGTTTCAACGCCGTCGACAAGGGTTTCAAGATGACGAACAGCCTTAGTTGTATTGCTAGGGCATCGACCCACAGTTACGTTTTCTAGGGTATCGACCCACATTTCAGTTTGCTAGGGTATCGACCCACGGTTCAGTTTGCTAGGGTATCGACCCACGGTTCAGTTTGCTAGGGTATCGACCCACAGTTCAGTTTGCTAGAGTATCGACCCACAGTTCAGTTTGCTAGGGTATCGACCCACTGTTCAGTCTGATAGGGTATCGACCCACAGTTACGTTTGCAATGGTATCGACCCACAGTTCAGTCTGATAGGGTATCGACCCACAGTTCAGTTTGCTAGGGCATCGACCCACTGTTCAGTCTGATAGGGTATCGACCCACAGTTACGTTTGCAATGGTATCGACCCACAGTTCAGTTTGCTAGAGTATCTACCCACAGTTCAGTTTGCTAGGGCATCGACCCACAGTTACGTTTGCAATGGTATCGACCCACAGTTACGTTTGCTAGAGTATCGACCCACAGTTCAGTTTGCTAGGGTATCTACCCACAGTTACGTTTGCTAGAGTATCTACCCACAGTTCAGTTTGCTAGGGTATCGACCCACAGTTCAGTCTGCTAGGGTATCGACCCACAGTTACGTTTGCTAGGGTATCGACCCACGGTTCAGTCTGCTAGGGTATCGACCCACGGTTCAGTCTGCTAGGGTATCGACCCACGGTTACGTTTGCTAGGGTATCGACCCACGGTTACGTTTGCAATGGTATCGACCCACAGTTCAGTTTGCTAGGGTATCGACCCACATTTACGTTTGCAATGGTATCGACCCACAGTTCAGTCTGATAGGGTATCGACCCACAGTTACGTTTGCTAGGGTATCGACCCACGGTTACGTTTGCTAGGGTATCGACCCACAGTTCAGTCTGCTAGGGTATCGACCCACAGTTCAGTCTGCTAGGGTATCGACCCACTGTTCAGTCTGCTAGGGTATCGACCCACTGTTCAGTCTGCTAGGGTATCGACCCACAGTTACGTTTGCTAGGGTATCGACCCACATTTCAGTTTGCTAGGGTATCGACCCACATTTCAGTTTGCTAGGGTATCGACCCACAGTTCAGTCTGCTAGGGTATCGACCCACAGTTACGTTTGCAATGGTATCGACCCACAGTTCAGTTTGCTAGGGTATCGACCCACAGTTACGTTTGCAATGGTATCGACCCACAGTTCAGTCTGCTAGGGTATCGACCCACAGTTCAGTCTGATAGGGTATCGACCCACAGTTACGTTTGCAATGGTATCGACCCACAGTTCAGTCTGCTAGGGTATCGACCCACAGTTCAGTTTGCTAGGGTATCGACCCACAGTTACGTTTGCTAGGGTATCGACCCACAGTTCAGTCTGCTAGGGTATCGACCCACAGTTCAGTCTGATAGGGTATCGACCCACAGTTCAGTCTGCTAGGGTATCGGCCCACAGTTAAGTTTGCTAGGGTATCTACCCACAGTTCAGTTTGCTAGGGTATCTACCCACAGTTCAGTTTGCTAGGGTATCGACCCACATTTCAGTCTGCTAGGGTATCGACCCACAGTTACGTTTGCTAGGGTATCGACCCACAGTTCAGTTTGCTAGGGTATCGACCCACATTTCAGTCTGCTAGGGTATCGACCCACAGTTCAGTTTGCTAGAGTATCGACCCACTGTTCAGTCTGCTAGGGTATCGACCCACTGTTCAGTCTGCTAGGGTATCGACCCACAGTTCAGTCTGCTAGGGTATCGACCCACAGTTCAGTCTGATAGGGTATCGACCCACAGTTACGTTTGCTAGGGTATCGACCCACAGTTACGTTTGCTAGGGTATCGACCCACATTTCAGTTTGCTAGGGTATCGACCCACATTTCAGTTTGCTAGGGTATCGACCCACAGTTCAGTCTGATAGGGTATCGACCCACAGTTACGTTTGCTAGGGTATCGACCCACATTTCAGTTTGCTAGGGTATCGACCCACAGTTCAGTTTGCTAGGGTATCGACCCACAGTTACGTTTGCTAGGGTATCGACCCACATTTCAGTTTGCTAGGGTATTGACCCACATTTCAGTTTGCTAGGGTATCGACCCACAGTTCAGTCTGATAGGGTATCGACCCACAGTTCAGTCTGCTAGGGTATCGACCCACAGTTCAGTCTGCTAGGGTATCGACCCACAGTTACGTTTGCTAGGGTATCGACCCACATTTCAGTTTGCTAGGGTATCGACCCACTGTTCAGTCTGCTAGGGTATCGACCCACAGTTACGTTTGCTAGGGTATCGACCCACAGTTCAGTCTGATAGGGTATCGACCCACAGTTCAGTTTGCTAGGGTATCGACCCACAGTTACGTTTGCTAGGGTAACGACCCACAGTTACGTTTTCTAGGGTATCGACCCACAGTTACGTTTTCTAGGGTATCGACCCACAGTTCAGTCTGCTAGGGTATCGACCCACAGTTCAGTCTGATAGGGTATCGACCCACAGTTACGTTTGCAATGGTATCGACCCACAGTTACGTTTGCTAGGGTATCGACCCACAGTTCAGTCTGCTAGGGTATCGACCCACTGTTCAGTCTGATAGGGTATCGACCCACTGTTCAGTCTGATAGGGTATCGACCCACAGTTAAGTTAAGGAGGAGGAGCAGGAGGAGCAGGAGGAAGAGGACAAGCAGAAGCAGGAGGAGGGGGAGAAGGAGGAGAAGGAGAAGGAGGAGAAGGAGAAGGAGGAGAAGGAGCAGGAGGAGAAGGAGTAGAAAAAGCAGGAGGAAGAGGAGCAGGAGGAGGAAGAAATGAGGCACCGTGATCAGCAAGACGGTCCTCCCAGGGCGAGGCCTTTCCATTGCACTCCTGCGTGCTCCTGTCGCCCGACGGCAGTCGAGCACGCTCCTAAAAGGCGCCCGCGTGACGCTCCTTACCTGGCCTCTCTATAACTACTGGATCCAAAGCAGTAAAAATGGGAAGTTGGGGGGGAATGATTTGAGACGTTCCAATACGGTGCTGTATGTGACAGCTTGCCATAATTTTAACTCCGCCATAGACGGTCCCAAGCCCGTTTGCGAAAGGAGGAGGGTTGGGCGTGGGGCTAGCAACCCCACCCTGGAAAAACGCTTCTTGCTACAGAAACCAACACTGCAAAGGAAACCTCAGATGATAAAGGTATACGACCCGGGGGAGAGTGTATGAAGCGGATCAACCAAACCCGAGAGGGAGTTGACTCGCCGATGAACCTTCTCTTCCCCAAGACCGTGACAAGGATTGGATTATGGAATGTGAGAACACTCTACGAGACAGGGAAGTCAGCGCAAGTGGCGCGAGAAGCGGAGAAGTACGGGATAGACATTCTGGGACTTAGCGAGGTTCGATGGACATCATCCGGACAAGTCACCTTGGCTTCAGGGCATCTTCTGCTATATTCGGGTCCGCCGAACGAGGACGACAACCACAGGAATGGCGTCGGCCTGATGCTGTCCAAGAGAGCGAGTAGAAGTCTGATAGAGTGGGAACCCATCAGCGAGAGAATCCTGACAGCACGATTCCACTCCAAGTTCCAGAAAGTGACTCTCATCCAGTGCTACGCACCGACCAACGCAGCAGAACAAAAGGCCAAGGATGAGTTTTATGAACAGTTGCAGAGTGTGGTGGAGAGGACTCCAAACAGAGACATCACCATTGTCCAAGGTGACTTTAACGCCAAGGTGGGAGACAGCAACACCGGTCGGGAACTCATCATGGGAACACAGGGTGTCGGAGACATGAACGAGAACGGCGAGATGTTTGCAGACTTCTGTCAACAGAACGACCTGATGATTGGTGGAACTATATTCCCTCACCGCAGGATTCACAAGGTCACGTGGATGTCCCCGGACTCAAGAACCGAGAACCAGATCGACCACATGACGATCTCACGGAGGTGGAGAAGAACCCTACTGGATGTCAGAGCTTACAGAGGTGCCGATGCAGGATCTGACCATGCCTTGCTGATTGGAAAACTGAAAGTCAGGATCCGAGCTGTCAAGAAAACTGGTCCACAGAGGCACCCTCGCTTCGACGTCTCCAAGCTGAAGACAACAACACAACAGAAGGACTTCGCCATCTCGCTAACGAACAGATATCAGGTGCTGGCTGATCTGGAGGATGGCTCCCTGGAGAAGAAGTGGGAACGAGTCAAGTTCACATTTACTGCAGCCTCCGAAGAACTACTTGGGTTCAGAAAAAGGGAGTACAAGAGCTGGCTCTCAGAGGAGACAATCAGGAAGATTGAGGAGAGACGAGACACCAAGCAGCGACTCAACCACGCCAGAACCAGAGCACAGAAAAAGCAGACTCAGCAAGAGTACAACCTGAGGAACAAGGAAGTGAAGAGGAGTGCGAGGAGAGACAAGAGGGAGCTGGTGGATAAACTTGCTACTGAAGCAGAAGAGGCAGCGGAGAAGAACGACATGAAGACCCTATATGACATCACACGACAGCTCTCTAAGAGGAAGACGAACACCAACAGACCAGTCCGTGGAAGCGATGGAAACGTTCTCAGCAAGGCAGCAGACCAACTGGATCGGTGGAAGGAGCACTTTGCCAGCCTCCTCAACGGCACACTTGTTGGAAACCCCTCCATGGTTGAGGAAGGAGAGGACCTTGATGTCAGTCTGGACCCAATCTCCAGAGCAGAAGTGATCAGCGCCATCAAGAAGATAAAGAGTGGGAAGGCACCAGGACCAGACAACATCCCACCTGAGGCCCTGAAGGCAGATCCTGGAGCCACAGCGGAAATCATGATCGACCTGCTGCAGGAAGTCTGGGAGAGGGAGGAAGTGCCGGAAGAATGGAAGACCGGACACATTGTCAAAATCCCGAAGAAAGGAGACCTCAGCAACTGCCAGAACTGGAGAGGAATTCAGCTCCTGTCACTCCCAGGAAAAGTCTTCACCAGGGTGATCCTCGAGAGAATCAAGGAGGCCGTCGACACCAGACTGAGGGAAGAGCAAGCAGGATTCCGAGCTGGGCGTTCCTGCACTGACCAGATAGCGACCCTCAGGATCATCATTGAACAGTCGCTGGAATGGCAGTCACCACTC
>JAWQFJ010025998.1:0-19298 GCA_034096865.1 Theodoxus fluviatilis | reverse complement strand
AGCTTGAATTTTCTCCCCGGAGTTACAAATGATTGAAACCGCCCATTTCCCCCCCCCCCCCCCCCCCCCCTCCATCCCCCTTTTCCCCAAGAAAAAAAAAAAGCAACCAAAAAAACCCCTACATAGTTGAGGTACATGTTTAGGCTGGGGGGGTTACGCAACCCCTGTAACCCCCACCCCCCCTAGTCCGGCCCTGCACAAACACACATGCACAAACACACTGACACACATACACACACACACACACACACACACACACATACACGCACACACACACACACACACACACACACACACACACACACACACACACACACACACACACACACGAGTACTGGCCATTTTATGAAGCCGTTACTGACACCTGGCGACAAACACAGACTGATAAAGCGCTCACAATTACGTAGTATTCCCCTTCCGTAGAGTGTCTCCACCTTGTGGTAGCTGGAGAGCGTGTCAAGGATGGATTGTAGTGCACAGCCAGAAGCAGCAGTAGCAACTATTGGGAGGCAGACCCCACCTATTTCCTGTCTCTTTGGACTCCGCAATAAAAAAGAAACCAGACAGCACTGAAATGCATGATTCAAAGCGCCCCCCCTCTCTCTCTCTCTCTCTCTCTCTCTCTCTCTCTCTCTCTCTCCCCCCCCCCCCCCCGCCCCCTCTCCCCCACCCTCTCTCTCCAACCCACATACCCTCTTACTCTCATTCTCTCTTCCCTTCCTCCCCCTTTTCCCAGCTCCCTCTCTCTCTCTCTCTCTCTCTCTCTCTCTCTCCTCTCTCCTCTCTTTCTCTCTCTCTCTCTCCTCCCTCCCTCCCTCTCCCCCCCCCTCTCTCCCCAACCCCCCAACCCTCTTACTCTCATTCTCTCTTCCCTTCCTCCCCCTTTCTCCCTCCCACTGGGCTGGCCCCCCCCCCTCTCTCCTCTTTCTCTGTCTCTGTCTCTCTCTCCGTCTCTCTTCTCTCTCTGTCTCTCTGTCTCTGTCTCTGCCTCTGTCTCTGCCCTGTCTCTCTCCTCTCTCTCCGACGCAGTCGCCGTCTCTCTCTCTCTCTCTCCTCCTCCTCTCCTTGACCACATTTGATATATTTTGCCCTCAAGGGCTGAATGTAAGAAAGGCAATACGTGCCTAATTTCACTACCCTTGTAAAATAAAAGTATCGGGTTCGTTCGTTCTCCTCTCTCGGTCTCTGTCTTCTGTCTCTATGACCTCTCTCTTCTCTCTCTCTCTCTCTCTCTCTCTCTCTCTCTCTCTCTCGTGTCTGAGAAAGACAAAAAGGCACTCCCTTCCGCTTTCATCCAGATGCTATCCTTTCCATCTGACCCTCCAGTCTCTCTGGCCTCTCCTCGGACCAGCTGACCCCATGTCGCAGTCCACATTGATCTTGTCTCCAGTCTTTGTTGGTTTCCTCTTTCTGCACAGAGGGCTGGAGACCTCAGCTGTCCCCAGGCAGGGCGAAGGGATGACCAGCGCCTAGGACTCAATCAAAGAATGGGGAGAGAAGAAGCTGTCATTCTGAGGAGCAAGGATAGCTTCATGGAGGCAAGTAGGATCGGGAAGTGGAGCAGATGGTAGGACAAGTCAGAGGAAAAAAGAGAGGTGGGAGAAATTGCAGACAGTCATGTTGCGCCCGACATTTGAGTGCGATGGACTCTAAGGTTTGCTGCTATGTATTTCACTTTATGGACCATCGCTCTGAGAACGAGTAAGGTGTTTCACTGAAAAATAAAATCAGCTTTAATTAGTTGAGAGATAGCGTAGCTGCCTGTGATTGATTCCCAAGAAACATGGAAGCCTGTCGACTCGAGCAATTTGGTCAAAGATTGTATGTCGGCTGACGTTGGCGTGCTGATTTGCATCTCTCGCCACAGTACCACAATTTCATTTGAATCTTGCACTCAATCCTACCTCACCGTGCTACTGCATATTTCTGTAGACCTGTGCATTGAGTCTTTCTGTCCGTCCGTCCGTCCGTCCGTCCGTCCGTCCGTCCATTTGTCGTTTTGTCTGTCTAGCTAGCCGGCTGGGTGGCTGTTACTCTCTCTCTCTCTCTGTCTCTCTGTCTCTCTGTCTCTCTCTCTCTCTGTCTCTCTCTCTCTCTGTCTCTCTCTCTCTCTGTCTCTCTCTCTCTCTCTCTCTCTCTCTCTGTCTGTCTCTCTGTCTGTCTCTCTGTCTCTCTCTCTCTCTCTCTCTCCCCCCCCTCTCTCTCTCTCTCTCTGTGGGTGCGTGCGCTCTCCTCTCTCTCTCTCTCTCTCTCTCTCTCTCTCTCTCTCTCTCTCTCTCTCTCCCTCTCTCTCTCCCTCTCTCTCTCTCTCTCTCTCTCTCTCTGTCTCTCTCTGTCTCTCTGTCTGTCTGTCTCTCTCTGTCTCTCTCTCTCGGTCTCTCTCTCTCTGTCTCTCTCTCTCTCTGTCTCTCTCTCTCTGTCTCTCTCTCTGTCTCTCTCTCTCTGGGTTCGTGCGCTCTCCTCTCTCTCTCTCTCTCTCTGTCTGTCTCTCTGTCTCTCTCTCTGTCTCTCTCTGTCTCTCTCTCTGTCTCTCTCTCTCTCTCTGTCTCTCTCTGTGTCTCTCTCTCACTCTCTCTTTCTCTCTCTCTCCCTCTCTGTCTGTCTCTCTGTCTCTCTCTCTCTCTCTCTCTCTCTGTGGGTTCGTGCGCTCTCCTCTCTCTCTCTCTCTCTCTCTCTCTCTCTCTCTCTCTCTCAAAATATGTTCGCTTCCTGGTGTTCACGTTTGCCAAGTGTGTAAACTCATACTATGTGCGTGTGTATCTCGCTGTTATGTCAGTCTGTCATGTTCTTAGATCCTGTCTACCTGCATGCGTCTGTCAGTCTGTTATTCTTGACCTTTTTCTCAGTGTTCCCTTTTTTCCCTCTCTTTGAATTAGATGTATTCTCCAATGAAATGGGAAAAAACTCACTTTTTCTCATGTAGTCCCCATCACACCTTTTGTTGTCGCTGCAACCTTTCTTCTATTTAATCTTTTTAACCTACAGTTCTTGCTGCCCACTCGCCTGTCTAACCCGAGGGAGAGTGCAGAAAAATAGAGTTGGGAATGCGGTCGTGGCGACCCATTGAGACCGTGGCTACTGATAGCGACTCAAAGGAACACAAACCTTATTTCGGCTTCGTTATCTGACGGCTAAGAGAGGAAGACGACGACGATAAGAACGACGTCCCACAGTTCCGACAAAAATCCTCAAACACGACCTCTGCTGGACGTCGATCTGTATATGCGATACAATCTGTGCCAATATTCGTCCTGGTAAATCATGCCCCGATGCTGCCTTTTCACCACAGTGATCATAGGAAATAACAGCGTTTTCACCATCTGATCTGCTTACTTTTTTATCTCGTTCCTTACAAATGGAAAGCGTTTGTTCACGTTACTGAACATGTTCATCTTTGGTGGGATATAAGCTAATTAGGACGCACTCCGCTTTCAAGGGTATCCCTTACCGTAATTAACCTCAAATATTCTCCTGTCTCAGTCGAGCCAAGTTACACCAGTAAGTTTTCTTCATAACCTCTTGGTGTTTTCACCAGTGCACTTTGCGTTTTACCTCGAGGGACATCTGGAGGCAGCGTAGTTCCACGGCAGCGGTGTCATAAGCCCGCTACACCGAAGGCAGTTTACACTCCAGCAGGCAGGCAGGCAGCGCTTGGAAAAGTCATTTAATGCTTCATCGCGCTGCACCAGAAAGGCGTCTATCGGTAGCGACCAGAAGACGCTTAGCCAGACAGGTGGCGTGACCGAAAACCACGTAATTTCCGATAGAAAGCTACCTGGCAGTGAAAGCTCTAACCCAGCCCTTCGTCTTTCCATCACGCAGATGGCGTTTTACGACCTATCGGCCTTTGTAGGCTATGCGAGGAGATTCAGCACGAAAATAACTGGAATAGTTTAGAGTAAGCGCAAACCAAGTCACGATGTTCCTAGTCACTCGCCTCTTACGAATTGGTTAGGGAGACGCGGTGGGTCTATTCTGGTCCCCAACCCACAGGGGGCTGCGACTCAGGCACGGACTGAGAAAACCTCAATGTCTTCCGGAAAGAGAATCTACTGCTCAACGATTTGTGTCGCATTTTTAGATACACAAAATCATAACGACGTTTTTGATAAAACTTCCGACAACGGGCCACACTAGTGGACTCGTCCAAGGCAAGGGGTGTGGGAAAGACAGCGACCCTGCCGGGCCCTGCAAGCTGACGGGCCACAACAGTTAATTAGTGCAAACAAATAGTTGAGCATTTTTGTTGGGATTTACATGTATATGATCATTTACACCAATCAAATGCTGTGGCCCGTCAGCTTGTGTGGCCCGCCAGCTTCGCTGTCTTTCCCGCACCCCTCTCCTCGGACGAGTCCACTTGTGTGGCCCATTATCGGAAATCTTTCCCAATGTTTTACCAAGCACTGACAGTAGTTATTGAAATGCCTCGGGGTGGAGATTCGTTGATACCAATCTTACCTTCTTTTTTTTCAAGTTAAGGATGGATGATTACGAAGTCTTGTCATTTGACGCTACAGTGAATATCTCTTGAGGGCTACCTTCAGAAACAGCAGGAAATAAATCCCCAGGGACACACCATTCAACCCAATATCGCATAACATATAGCTGTGTGCAATCAGACCATGGAAAGCCAGCAAGCTTCTGGACATAAGCACAGATAACGAATCCTTCTCTTTCTCGACTTCTCCTCTTTATTCATCGGCCACGTGTCTCGCTATGCATGCGCAGGATTGATTTACGCCTGCAGCGCCACCTATATGCATCAGGGGCGACTATCCAAACAAGCTGAGCAACCGTAAGGCTATGATGAGGTTCATGTCTGGCTGGCCATTGTGTCCAGGCCATTTTTTTTCTTTACGGTCCTAGTCTGTTGCTTCGGTGGCGCGGTGTGATATGCCATACTCAAGCTGCTCTCGGGCGGGCTGTCTGGAGCGCCTCACCTCATTAGTGGCAGCGACGTCCCCGGTGCACTGGGCTGTGGCAGCTTGTCCACTGACCTTCTTCTGCTAATTGGATTGTGCCCACCAGGGCGAGGTGGCAAGGCGGGTGACGGGGTACAAGGCGGACCAACCACCAGTTAGGAAAGGTAGATTCATAACACTGGAAGAGACATTTCCTGAGGGAAAGGGGGCGAGAGAGAGAGAGAGAGAGAGAGAGAGAGAGAGAGAGAGAGAGAGAGAGAGAGAGAGAGAGAGAGAGAGAGAGAGAGAGAGAGAGAGAGAGAGAGAGAGAGAGAGAGAGAGAGAGAGAGAGGAGGTCAGAAGAAGAAAATGGGAGGGAGAATGGAAAGAAAATGTTTTCTTCATTCAGGCACGTCAGCGAGCCTGAGCAAGGTCAAACAGGCCAACAGATGGAAACCCAGTATTTGCAACTTCAACTAACGTTTGTCTTGGAATGAGCATGTCATTGGAATTTCACAGCTGCTTTCGATCACAGAGATGATTGCGTTTAAGTACTGATTAAAGCGAAGATACTTTAAGAGGTCTGTGCAGAGAAACAGTTGAATGGTCCAATTAAAGAAAAGAGTATGTGAGGTTCTCTTGATAAGAGGATTGCTACTAAGACAAAGAATACGTGGGCTTGAGAGAATAACAATAATGATTAGAAATGTGCTTTTGACCATTGACATTGTGCAGTTTTTGCTCGAACTTTCGTAAGAGGTTTTCGTATGGGGGAACTAGAATTTTGGCAGCAGTGCAAGCCTCTAGATGAGAGAGAGAGAGAGAGAGAGAGAGAGAGAGAGAGAGAAGCGAGAGATGAAGAGCAGAGAGAAGAGAGAGGAGATTGGTCAAGTGCGACTGCTGGTTCGTGCTTGTGTTGGTTCTCGCAACCTGCGAACGGATTAACGAGTTAATCTCTCTCTCCAGTCACACCTGCGGACTCTACACCGTGTGTGTACATGCACTCGTAAAGTAGAAACGGGTCAACTCTGGTGAGTCCCTCTCTCCAGGGAAAGCATGGGTCTGGTAGGCGAAAAGTGGTGTGGCGCTGGAAAGCAAGGTTATTAAAGAAGAAGGGAGGGACGGAGAGGTGGTGGTGGGGTGGGAGGTAGAACCGGTGTGGGTAAGGTAATGCTACACGTCACGCGCTTATCCCTGACAAGACCTAAATGTGTTAATATGTCACACCAGTACGCCAGGAAAGGCGCTCGGCCCTGTTCTGGTGTTAGATCTGTGATCACAGCGCCAACATTGCGCTCGTGGTGGCCTTGTGGCAGGGGAATGAAAAATCGAGGGAGTTGTGGTTTAATGTACAAGCATGCATTTTTCTTGACCATGTAACATGAGGAAGGGAGAATGAGGGGTTTGTGGTTTGGCACACACGGCATGCATTATTTGTGAACTCGTAACATGAGGAATGGAGAATGAGAGTTAGGCTTTGGTACATAAGGCAAGGACTCTAATATGGCCTTGCAGCAAGGGGATTGGAGTGCTGGGAATGTTGTGAATCATTGCACAGGTCAAGCAGTCTAGTACTGAAGAACACTCACGCTGTTCAGGACCACTGCAATAGCAACAAGTGATGACGGAACCAGAGGGCATGGATGGTGCAGTTCCTGTCCAGTCCACACATACTTCTACTTGTAATAATATATAATAATATAATATATAATGATGATGTTGAAACAAATGAATGATATGATAATGATGACTTGTACGCTGAAAAGTATTGGCTGAAGCCGTTTGACGTGCAACTGTGACTACTGGCATCGAAGCGGAAGGACCGGTGCAAAAGCAATGTCCATGAAAGATTAGTTTCACAGCGAAGTCGCCTGGACGACTGGTTGTTCCTTTGGACTTTGTTCGAAGAGGAAACTCCACTGGAAATGAGCAGAGAACGTAGTCAGACAGTTGAAGCAGGACGATGGAAAGACATGATAGAAATACCGCGAACAGTCAAACGAAAATCATTGCTACTTTTTGTCATCAATGAGGTGGAAGAAACCACGATGAATTTTCACGTAAATGAAGATCGACTTGATATGGAAATCACTGGTTTCGTTAGTGAGTGAGTTTTTGATCAGATGTTTGTCCCATCAGAAAGATGTTGTTTACGTTTTATTCCGCATAGATGTTGTTAACGTAGTGTGCAACAATATATGAGCCTTGCTGCTCTGACATTACATATATATATATATATATATATATATATATATATATATATACAAAACATTGTCAGGAGATGTCGATTCATTCGCCACAACGTCCTTACAATAACGGTTAAGGTAGGAAGAGTAAGCGTACCGAGGTGGTGTTGGAACAGATTTATAGAGAGGCCCACCGTTACAGAAGACACACACAGACGGCGGGGGTAAGAAACGAGCTGGGAGGCGTGGGTGTACCCGGGGTGGCCAGAATGGCTAGTCAGGTGGCGGAGTGGGGTGGAGGCACGTGCCGCACCACCAGGCTGCCCAGTGGGGTGGGAGTTGGCAGGGCGCCAGGTTTCCCTGTGTTTGCCACCTGTGTCAGCTCCATGTTAGTGTTGGAGCCCGTGTAGAGCGGAAATGAAAACCGTGTGGGGGAGACGGACATCACGCGCTGGGGTTTTCGTATGAGAGCTAGAGTAATGAAATCGAGTCTCCAGTCTTCGCTTCTAATTTGAAACAGATCGGAACATTATGATCGAGAAAAGCAGAGCTCGCGAAATAAGTGAGGCAAGGGTATTTTGAAGGCAAGAGCAGAGCAAAAGTGGTCGTGGTGTCTACGGAAGTTAAAATCATGCGATGTATCGCATTCGATGGAACACATACATGAATTTCTCACGTAAACGTGAAGAATGGGCGTCCTTACTGTTTTGAGGTAGATATTGAAGAAACAGAAAGAGTTCTACATTAGACCAAAGCGCAATGTGTGTGTGTGTGTGTGTGTGTGCACGTGCGCGCACGCGCGTGTGTATCAGTGTCTTCGTGGGAGAGTGTGTGTGTGTGTGTGTGTGTGTGTGTGTGTGAGAGAGAGAGAGAGAGAGAGAGAGAGAAAGAGACAGACAGACAGACAGACAGGCAGGCAGAGAGAGACAGAGAAACAGAGAAAGACAGAGACAGAGACAGATACACACAGAAAGAAAGAAAGAGAGACAGAGACAGAGACACATAGAAAGAGAGACAGAGACACACAGAAAGAAAGAGAGAGAGACAGAGACACACAAAAAGAAAGAGAGACAGAGACACAGAAAGAAAGAGAGACAGACAGACAGTCAGACAGAGACACGCGCTCACGGAGAGAGAGAGAGAGAGAGAGAGAGAGAGAGAGAGAGAGAGAGAGAAAGAGACAGACAGACAGACAGACAGGCAGGCAGACAGACGGACAGACGGGCAGACAGAGAGAGACAGAGAAACAGAGAAAGACAGAGACAGAGACAGATACACACAGAAAGAAAGAAAGAGAGACAGAGACAGAGACACATAGAAAGAATGAGAGACAGAGACACACAGAAAGAAAGAGAGAGAGAGACAGAGACACACAAAAAGAAAGAGAGACAGAGACACAGAAAGAAAGAGAGACAGACAGACAGTCAGACAGAGACACGCGCTCACGGAGAGAGAGAGAGAGAGAGAGAGAGAGAGAGAGAGAGAGAGAGAGAGAGAGAGAGAGAGAGAGAGAGAGAGACGCAGAGCCTGTGGTAACTAGGGCAACCCCTTGCTGTGCCCTAATGAGTACATGTTGAAGTCCGCCATTGTGATTTGGTCCGTTGGTGAGAATTGATCTCTCGCGTCTCCGATCGCGATTCGTGAGGCAAATAACCCAGGAAATTGTGATTTGACGTGCTATTAAATCTAACCAGCTCTTGTGATTGTTCATGATCAATAGCCTTACATAGCCTACAGCAGCTGTTAGGCCTTAATATTAAGACTCAGTTCCTCACTCATTCCTCCAACGTTGTATGTGTTGTTTTGAGTGGAAATACGTGTTGCTCTTTGATGCGCTATATTCCGCTTCTGACTGCTGTTCGCCAGGAAGTGGTGTCAGAGGCCAGCATTTTCCAACCAGCCCTCTCACCGCGGAGTGCCTCGAATGACATCTCATGGCAATCCTTACCCTTTCTAGATACACATTCTAGGTGCACATTCACACGCGCAGACATAGACACACACACACAAACACACACACAGACAGACCACACACACACACACACACACACACACACACACACACACACAACGCGCGCGCCCTTGCGCGCGCGCGCACACACACACACACATATATACATACAGATATAGACACACATACACACATACACGCACACAGTCAGACAGACAGACACACACACACACACACACAAGCACACAGACGCGCGCATACACATACACGCACACACACACGCGCGCACGCACGCACACACACGCACGCACGCGCGCGCACACACTATCACTGATACGCGCAATGATACATACATGCACAACTACATCCACATGTAGGCCTAAGTAGACATATATATACAAACATGCACTCAACTTGCAGAAACATTTAGACACACACATTCATACACACACAGGCATGCCTGAAGACAGACTGTCCGACGCTGTTCATACAAGCAACGACGGCACCTCACCACATAAAACCCAACTGTTATTTACATGTCACGATATCTGTAACCTCTCCTCAGCATGCTTCATGACTTGAAGTTCCTTACGCCATATTCCGCCCCTTGTCGCCATTCCCATACCATCCCAAGCCGCCATTTAAGCCGCATCTATTCCTTCTCAAGTTTCCTCTGCAAACTCATCGCTCTTAAATGGCTATCACGTGATGGCTAATTTAAAAACAGTGAGTTCGAGAAGGAAATCTCAAGAGCGGCAGGTGTGGTATGGGGATGCAGCAAGGGGGCATTATGGCGTTTGAGTTCATACTATGCATAAGAAGGCGACAGCTTCATGAGACGGGAGGACCAGCGATGGGATTAACAGCAAGTCTCACTGTCGCCATCCAGTGTATTCAAAAAAACTTGGAGAAGTGCGCCTTGGGCCCATTTCCTTCCACCTCCACCACACTGCAGTCACGACAAGGACGCCACCTTGTGCTCCTAAGGAGGGATAGCGTGAACGAGTTCAAGACTACTGTAAACCTAAACTCAATGACTGCGCTTGATATCCCCGATAACCCGCACCAACGGATGTCTATTCTTCAAGGTTTACAAAAAAAGTCACGTACTGAACTGTACCTCTGTTGTGATTGGCCAGGATACCACTTGAGCATAAGCAGGAAGTGATCCCGTCCCTGTGTTACAGAGCACAAAAACATCTGCTCATCCAAATATGCCCTAACGTAGACACATCAGAGAAGTCTTCGGTAACTCTAAATATGGACAGGATGGATGGATAGAGTTTACGGCCTATGCAGCCTTTATGCCTTATTAGGCCAACGCGCAAGAAAACCACTAGAACAATTTAGAGTAAGTGCAAATCAAGTCACGACGTCCCTAGTTATTCGCCTCTCACGAATCGTGTAGGGAGACGCAATGGGTCTATTTTAACCCCCACCCCTCAGGATGCTTAAATATGAACAGGAGTTCACCAGGTGCCAGAAAACTTCCCATCCGTGCACTTGTAAAATCCGAACGCCTTCCCATGACTCCGTTACATTCTCTTACGTCAGTGGCATCACGGAGATCCTCAGCCGCAAGTTCCGACATAGTGAGACCGATGTCCAGTCTAAGACCTTCAACAGCATGAGGAAAAGGGCCCCAAGAAACACACAGGAAACATTTAACTGTCCGGATTTTACTGTTGAACACACTGGCAAGACTACCCAATAATAAACCCAGGACAGAATGAGGTAAACTCGTGTTGATAAAGTGCTGGAGTGTGCCATAGTATCGTGGTAGTCTCCAGCTTTAACGACAGTCTCCTTGACAAGGCTGTTGCTTGGTTACATGACGTGGCCAAAACGGATTGCCTCTGATGTGTCGCGTGACGTTGCTTCCCGCGGTTTTGAGACTGTCTAGTCGGTCTGGCTAATTGTGGAAGATTTTGGAAAGCCTGTAAAGATTATATATGCGTGTGAGCTCGTGTGTGGAGGAAGGAGCACAAACAGATGTGAGAGAATGAAGACATATAACAGCATGGATAAAATTAATCTTCACGGGATCGAGCCCTGAGAGTGAAGTGCAATTGTGGTGATGCTACTAACTGATTGTATCGCTGAGAATCAACCCGTGCACGAATATAAGTTTTTCGAAAACGACTACCAAATTTGGACTTCGACTTCCCGGCGCAAGCCATGAGAAACCCCGTATCTACATTACTTTAGGAGGGAGACAAAACGCAACACTTGCAAGAGAGGATTAAAGAACAGCCGAGAAACTTTTCTTCAGCGGGGCAGCACGAAAAACACAGGGAGGCATTCCCAGGGCGACGTAGGCGCCCTGGATCTGGTTCATTGCTTGAACTTGAAGACTTCCAAACCAACCCTGAACGGTGACCCAGAGCAACACCTCTTTCCAGCTGTGTAGTACTGCTACCTTGTTCCACTTCATTCATAATTGTATTGCTGCCAGAGGGAAATAGAAGCTAGCTGAGTTCCATGTTTTTCTGTTTGAAATTGATGTGAAGCAGCAAGTTGGCTATCGTCTTCCTTGTTTTCTTTCTGTTCCAAAAATTAAAAGAAAACACAAAAGAATTCGTGCATCGGCCGGGAATCGAACCCGGGTCACCCGCGTGGCAGGCGAGTATTCTACCACTAGACCACCGATGCTGACGGGAAAGGATTGGGCCTATAATTAGAAAACATAAACCTATGGCAACCTGGGGCCTGGTGCCCTGACGTCACGCCCTCTGACCTGCTTGTAAGAAGCCTGAACACGTGTCACGCTAAGAAATCGACCACTCATACGTCCAACTCGCGTCTCCTCTACACACATACGTATGTGCATGAACCCAAACTGAAGAAACATCTCTCTCTCTCTCTCTCTCTCTCTCTCTCTCTCTCTCTCTCTCTATATATATATATATATATATATATATATATATATATATATCTATCTATCTCTCTCTCTCTCTTTGTCTATCTATCTATCTCTCTCTCTTTTTGTCTCTCTCTCTCTCTCACTATCTGCCTCTCTCACTGTCTCTCTCTCACAATGTATCTGTCTCTCTGTCTGTCTCTGTCTGTATGTCGACTCTGTCTGTCTGTCTGTCTGTCTGTCTGTCTGTCTGTCTGTCTGTCTGTCTGTCTGTCTGTCTGTCTGTCTCTCTCTCTCTCTCTCTCTCTCTCTCTCTCTCTCTCTCTCTCTCTCTCTCTCTCCCTCCCTCCCTCCCTCCCTCCCTCCCTCCCTCCCTCTCTCTCTCTCTCTCTCTCTCTCTCTCTCTCTCTCTCTCTCTCTCTCTCTCTCTCTCTCTCTCTCTCTCTCTCTCTCTCTCTCTCTCTCTCTTCTATTCTTTCAACCACTTCAACCCATGAGTGTCACTACTTACTTACAGACGATGCAGATTGACTGCTTTCTTAACCTTAAGACTAACGATGTCGAAAGAACAGTTTTCCCACACCACGCCCTAGGTACTGTACGTGCCTGTTAGCCAGTGTGGACAATGCAGATGAGATGTTTTAGTGGGGATTCACACGAACAGCAAATTGTGCTTTCGCTCCCGAACACTGGGAAGAAAGTGTAGAAGCTTGTATTTGATTACAGCAAGGGTTTTCCATGTCAGGAATTTGGGGAAAAGGGGCGGACGCTGTTTTTCCCACACAGGCAAGCGGGTGTTGTGGAGTGTGCGTGCTGTTGCATCACTTCCTGTCTCTGGTGAAAGATGCAGACAACCCCAGGGATTAGTTCGAGAGTAGGCAAGCTATTTAAAGTCCCATGTTTTTTTAAGTGACAGGAGGAATGCAAGCATGAACAGGACAGGGCATAATAGGAAGAGCTAGGGCAAAGATGTACTCGAGACAATCAGTTACTTGTGGTAGTAATCTTAATAAACACACCATGAACCACTTAAAGGGATTGTTTACATATCATGATGCGACATGGTGAAGGAGGTTCAGAGAAATATTCAGGTGTCTTAACCAGAATATGAAGCCCAGCATCCATTCGGACAGAGACCATCTAATATATACTCTGTGCTAGATTTCAGTCCCCTAGAAGCCACATTAATGCACATATATATCTATATTCTTTCCCAGGTGCTTCTTGTGCAGCGTTGTGTATGTAAAGTGGATGTCTGGTGGCCCAGCAAAGCAGTACTAAGACTCCCTCAAATATACCCCGAAGAATGCGACACTGGCTCAGAGAGACGGGAGACACTGCGCTTTGATGACAGTGCGTGCAGAGTTGATGAGAGCGTGAGTTTGGAATGAGCGCCTTCCAGCACTCAACATCAAGTGTCTTGCCTTGTGTGGGCTTCCAGCACTCAACATCAAGTGTCTTGCCTTGTGTGGGCTTCCAGCACTCAACATCAAGTGTCTTGCCTTGTGTGGGCTTCCAGCACTCAACATCAAGTGTCTTGCCTTGTGTGGGAAAACTGCAGGGCCCCACCACCCACCTGGACACAGCCAGTGCCTGTCCCTGTATCATAAAAACTGAGAATTCAAGCGGCCGGACTCTGTGACGGACAGCGATAGACAGATGGAGAGACGGACAGGCTCGCGCACGCACACGCACACACACACACACACACACACACACACACACACACACACACACACACACACACACACACACACACACACACACACACACACACACACACACAAGCACAGGCGGACGACTGGACGGACAGAAGGACAGACCGACACAGGTATGGATGGAACGACAAAAAGGCGACTGAAACAGGCAGGCAGACAGAGACGCAGTATTTGTACTGCTTATGACAGGAAAATCTAGTATGTAGAGCTAGCACTTGAAATATAGATGCAGATGTCACTCGTACACGAATGCGCTTCGTATTGCAATGTCTGCTTCGGTGCTACAAATGTCCTACGTCGAAAGGGACGGAATGCCAGAATACTTGAATGCTTTGGAGCAACCAGGGCGTGTTGATGTACATTTCCTCTCTATCTCAACACAACGTCTGTCAGAGAGAGGAACGATATGATACAGAGTCTCAAACGCATCAACAATGCTCCAGCCCAGATAAACAACAAATGGTCCTCTCCCATGGTTATTGTGACTTGTCCACAACTGGATGCGCTTAAGTATAATAGACATCAATAAAAGTGATCTGTTTACCAGTGAGTGGGTTATCAATATGACTGAAATTGTATTTGTAATGTTATACCCCAAAAGAACAACACACAGATTAATGGGAACTCCTATGCAACTGCGTAAGCGGCAATATATAGTATACATGAAATGTTGCATTAATTTAAACGAGAATTACAGTCAAAAAGAATTGTGGTTGCGAGAGGAATTCTTTATGAATCGATTTGCACCATGAGACGGCGAACAGACCGGTTCCTCTCACAGAGGTTTGTTTGAACTTCATGAATGATAGTTATATCTTATAGGGATCAATATGCAGAGATGTCCTTTCAAGCACACCCTCTTCATGCGACAAGAAAAGTTTGCATGAGCAACAACAGCAACAACCGTGACAGGAGCATCCATAACATGAAGGGAAAAAGAACTGCCACTGTCACAACGAAGGGAAGCAGGCAAGCAAACTTTAAAAAAGACGAGAATGTTCAAATCTAGTTCTTCATGCATCGTATCTTTTCCTCCATGTGTACTTCCGTGTTATTTTCTCCATGCAGCTTTTTCGTCTGCTCATTCTCATAGCCCGGCCTCCTCCGTCCTCCTGTTCCCCTCCGACCCCCAACCCACCCCCTCCCTCCATCCCCTGTTCCCCTCCAACCCCCAACCCACCCCCTCCCTCCATCCCCCTGTTCCCCTCCAACCCAGAACCCACTCCTCTCTCCGTCCCCCTGTTCCCCTTCAACCCCCAGCCCACCCCCTCCCTCCGCCCTCTTATTCCCCTCCAACCCCCAGCCCACCCCCTCATTCCGCCCTCCTGTTCCCCTCCAACCCCCAGCCCACCCCCTCCCCCCTCCCTCCGCCCTCCTGTTCCCCTCCAACCCCAGCCACCCCTCCTCGCCCTCTTATTCCCCTCCAACCCCCAGCCCACCCCTCCCTCCGTCCCCCTGTGCGACTCCGACCCTCAACACACCCCCTCCCTCCGTCCCCCTGTTCCCCTTCAACCCCCAGCCCCCCCCCCCCCCCCCCTCCCTCCGTCCTCCTGTTCTTCTTCAACCTCCAGCCCACCCCCTCCCTCCGTCCCCTGTGCGACTCCGACCCTCAACACACCCCCTCCCTCCGTCCCCTGTTCCCCTTCAACCCCAGCCCCCCCTCCCTCCGTCCTCCTGTTCTTCTTCAACCTCCAGCCCACCCCTCCCTCCGTCCCCCTGTGCGACTCCGACCCTCAACACACCCCCTCCCTCCGTCCCCCTGTTCCTCTTCAAACCCCAGCCCACCCCCTCATTCCGCCCTCCTGTTCCCCTCCAACCCCCAGCCCACCCCCTCCCTCCCTCCGCCCTCCTGTTCCCCTCCAACCCCCACCCCACCCCCTCCCTCCGCCCTCTTATTCCCCTCCAACCCCCAGCCCACCCCTCCCTCCGTCCCCCTGTGCGACTCCGACCCTCAACACACCCCCTCCCTCCGCCTTCTTGTTCCCCTCCAACCCCCAGCCCACCCCCTCCCTCCTGTTCCCCTCCAACCCCCAGCCCACCCCCTCATTCCGCCCTCCTGTTCCCCTCCAACCCCCAGCCCACCCCCTCCCTCCGCCCTCCTGTTCCCCTCCAACCCCCAGCCCACCCCCTCCCTCCGCCCTCCTGTTCCCCTCCGACCCCAACCCACACCTCCCTCCGTCCCCCTGTTCCCCTTCAACCCCCAGCCCACCCCCTCTCTCCGCCCTCTTGTTCCCCTCCAACCCCTAGCCCACCCCTCCCTCCGCCCTCTTGTTCGACTCCGACCCCCAACACACCCCCTCCCTCCGTCCCCCTGTTCCCCTTGAACCCCCAGCCCCCCCACTCCCTCCGTCCCTCTTCAACCTCCAGCCCACCCCCTCCCTCCGCATTCTTGTTCCCCTCCAACCCCCAGCCCACCCCTCCTCGCCTCTTTCCCTCCAACCCCAGCCCACCCCTCCCTCCGCCTTCCTGTTTCCCTCCAACCCCCAGCCTACCCCTTCCTCCGCCCTCCTGTTCCCCTCCAACTCCCAACCCACCCCCTTCCTCCGTCCCCTGTTCCCCTCCAACCCCCAGCCCACCCCTCCCTCCGTCCTTCTGTTCCCCTCCAACTCCCAACCCACCCCTTTCTCCGTCCCCCTGATCCCCTTCAACCCCCAGCGCACCCCTCCCTCAGTCTTGCCTCTTGAAAGAGTCCAACAGGAAAACTTTAAGAAACGTGCGACCAGCGTATGCACAGTCGAGCCATTAATGAAAAAGTAACCATTCCCTTTAAAAAGCAGCAAAAAAACCGTAGTCGTGTTATACGGGCTCAGTCCAATACCTCTTAGTCAGACTACAAAAAATGCGTTTTTCCTCCATGACAAATGGCTTTTCCCGGGGAGTTTCTGTGTCCTTGGAGCTAGGACGTGTTCCTGGAGACCCTTGGAAGGCAGATGAGGCGAAATTGAAGAATCGGTAAGAATGATCCTGGGTATCAAGACAAATGAGAAATGGAAATCAGAACCTCGATTTGAAACCGAAGTATTGAAAGACAAACGACCCTGACCCTTTTTTCCTTCTCGCTAACCCAACGCCGCCAGGGTCGTGTGCCACTGTGAGAGAACGGCTCCCTCTCCTTCCTCTGTTCTGTCACGACATCTCGCCATTACTTCCGGTTCAGCTGGGCGTCTGACCACTGTTCCCTGCGTGCATCCAGTGATCCAGGGATGGTCACCTTGTTATGTCTGTGCAGGGAATGTAGCCTAATGACGTTTTGCAAAGATGGAACAGGAAGAAGACATTGCTCAGACCAGAGGCAGGTTCTCTGCCTCGAACAGATTGTGTGTGGCATTAAACTGATGCCGTTTTTTAATTTACATCCCTTCTATTTAAAGTTTTGAGAGTCCCAGCCGATCTTACTCTTTTAATGAGACAGCTAATTACGATTGTAGTGTCAAATGCCTCTTTTGGACTAAAAACGAAAAAGAGGTGGGCATCCCGGCAGCTTCTCATTCTTTCGAATCTATCTGTAAGGAAAACACTGATATGAATCTTCTGCAACGTCTCTCTCTCTCTCTCTCTCTCTCTCTCTCTCTCTCTCTCTCTCTCTCTCTCTCTCTCTCACACACTCTCTCTCTCTCTCTCTCTCTCTCTCTCTCTCTCTCTCTCTCTCTCTCTCTCTCTCTCTCTCTCAACAGAAAACTCTTACCAAAATGGTCTGGGAAGAGGACAAAATCCAAGAAGTTATAGACAACCTGAATACCCCATAATTTCATCTAAGCATAGAAAAAGCATGTAAAATGATAGATACTGACATGGAATTAGCCGTGCAAATAGCTACCCAAGAAATGCTTGATAAAGCAGAATGCATGCGTCGTACTGTAAAATCGAATTCTTATAAATTCCGCGGAAGTGCCAAATGGTATGATCTCGACTGCAAACAAGCCAAAATAAAACCCAAACGAGCGCTCTTCCTATACAGACATACAATGTGTAAAGCAGACAAGGATATGTATATCTAAATCAGAAACACTTACAAAAGAATCACACGAGAAAAGAAAAAAAGAATTCCAAATGACAACAAGCTAGAATCTGATTAAAGATCAAAAGAACTCTCATGCCTTCTGGTCTTAAATCCGCCAGCTTAGTTGTAAAAAAGTGTGTAAAAAAGTGCAGCTGCCAGCTATTGAACTAGAAACATAGAAAAGCTACTTCCAGAACTTGTTAGGAGAAGTCAGGTGTCCCACAGCGGCTGCCCTCTCTATTGCAAACCAAGATAGAACAGTAACCACTGAAGAACTTGACGCTCCAATAACAATGGAAGAAGTTAAACTTGCAATTAAAAATGTGGGCAGCAAGAGGGCTCCTGGGCTAGACGAAATATCAGGGGATTCCCTTAAAGAAGCTTGCAGTCAGATACTGCCCTTTCTCCATAAGTTATTCTATGTAATGTATGAGAAACAGTACTTTCCCAAAAGCTGGAGTGTCACGACTCGTTTCGTTTGTACTGTTGGTTAGTAGTTTCCCTACGCTGTTCAATAATTTTGCATTTGCTTTGATTTTAATAGTTATGCTAATTGTACTTGCAAAGTGTGATTGGTCGTGAAACTCCATCGTTCATCTAATAAATAAATTTTAGCTGAGCATGGTATTCTACAATTTTTTGTCTGCGGGTGGATTTTCTTGTTTTTTCGTGCCAGTTGCACGTGCTGCATCACCCCAGTGATGCATATTCTCTATTGTACGAGAATTTTGCACCTTTCCTGTCTTATGTATAGTCAGAATTATGTGTGGAAGGGGATTTTGAATTGAGAGTTCTATTACTCTCGGTAAGCCCAGTGTGGCTGTTGGAGAATTGTATCTCCTGCTTGGCTGGTTGCTTGTTTGATTTTGTTTGGCGACTTGGTGTTGCCTGTTTCTGTTGGCGACTTGATGTTGCCAGTGTTCGTTTTGGCGGATGTGCGTCGCCGGTTACTGCTGCTCTTAATCTTTAGAGGTAAGGATATCGGATACACCTTTTCTCTTACTGTCTCGATTTGTTCGCCATTTTATTGTATCTGCCTCTGATTCTGTTGCTTCATTGTTTCTTTAACGGAAGTTATAGTTGTGTTTTTTGGGTTATTTCAGATTTTGCGGCACCAGGCCATTAGCTTGTGGGACCGCAATCTGTTATAGGGCTACAGGCCATTGGGTTGTGAGGTTACCTCATTGTTTTTTTGGTCTACCGTTGGGACCATGTTGGCCCAGCTGATGGAGCATTTCGGGCGCTGACCGAAAGGTCGTGAGTTCAGGCCCCGCCTGTGGTATTACATATTCTTCCTGTTTTTTGTCTCATTCAGGTAAAGTGTTAAAACTTTAGTCTGTATATTTTCATTGGTATATACAGACTTTTGGACGATGGTTTGCATTTGATCATACTCGTGAAATGATTATTGTTTTTGAGATTTATTATTTGAGAGTGTTCATTGGAAAGGGGAATTTTGTAACAATTGTATTCTTGTTATCATTTGTGTCCAAATGACTGCATAAGAGCAAGCTTTTATTTCAAAAGCATGAATCTGTACTGATTAAATTCTTTTAAGTTTGATCCTGTTTGTGGCGTTTTTGTTCAATAAGAGTAGTGACTGAGGAAGGAAATCGTTATTCTTTTTTTTACTGTCTGCTGGTACCTTGAGTCATGTTCCACCTATACCGGCCTTGATA
>JAWQFJ010025997.1:0-20698 GCA_034096865.1 Theodoxus fluviatilis | reverse complement strand
TTCTTTTATCAGGCTCCCTCTATCTGGAATGACCTCCCCGCCTCTGTTCGTCACTCTACATCTCCCTCGACCGTTCGCTCTGCTCTCAAAACTCACCTCTTCTTGAAATCGTTCCCGAATCCTGTCCAAGTTTCTTTATCTTCCTCCCCTCACTATTCTCTTTGTACTAGCTTGCCTAAGCCCCCTACCACCATCCTGTCTCTCCTCTCCCTCTCCCCAGTTTCATGGTTAAGCGGTGACGCTGTACATCAGTTTGTCGAATGCCTGAAGTGAATGTCTGACTCCTATAGTATTAAGTTTATTAAGTTACCTTTGATGTGATTGACTGTTATTGTATATTGTAATGGTTGTTTATGTATGCGCCTTGAGCATGTCTTAACTCATGGTAAGGCGCTATATAAATCCACACATTATTATTATTATTATTATTATTATTATTATTATTATTATTATTATTATTATTATTATTATTATTATTATTATTATTATTATTATTATTATTATTATTATTATTATTATTATTATTATTATTATTATTATTATTATTATTATTATTATTATTATTATAAGCTTTCAGTTTGTAAATAGGAGCTATGTCATTAACTTATTGACGCTAAAGATGTTCCCAATTTAAGCGAATATTCGTGTCGATTTTCGCTAGTATTCAAACCTACCCTGTATGTATCGTGTGAATGGATATGTCTCGAATAACATTGGACTTCATTAACATAGGCATTGCTTGGAAATGTACTGGAACTAGACATGTCATCGTCACTCGTTCTCATCCAATGGCTGTGTGGCTCAAAAGCTGTGTGTGGACCAACTTTGAGGTATCGTATGCGTGGATCTGATATGTTGGGCGCCATGTGTCAAGGACACAGAGCGACAGAGTGTGATGGCTCAGCAACAAATAGGGTGACACAGCATGATTTATTATAGATATATCAGCAAACTGGGTGAACTGTTAGCAATGCGTAACCACAAAGCATGTGGTGTACTGGTCATTGGAAAGGAATTGTCATTTATGGAGGATGCATGCTGCAGATGTGGATCAAGTTTACTGATTCACTCTTGGTCGACGTATTTGAACGGATCAGTCTGCAAATATTGCATAAACACGTGCATGAACTTTGAAGTACTATAGCTACAATACGTGCATTATATATTACGTGGAAAGAACAGAACTCACCGTTTTCTTTTTTATCGCCGAGTCTGGGAAGATCCTGTAAATAAGGAAAATATGTAAATATTGGAAAATAAACACTACAATGACAGCAAGTCTTTTGCAAGCACATAATCAGGCTGTGTGGCAGCATTATAGACCAACATTAATTGATAACATGAATATGTATATTTACATTTGAATACAAAATGCATAGGCATGGCAGTATTTTCGTTCGCGTAATGCAAATAGAATAAAACATCTAGCATTCGTACAATGAAGATTCGTAGATAAAGCAGCAACTGCAATCGTATTGCAAATCTAAAGAGCGATGCTCAGAGTGACCTGAGGCTACAAACATGACTACCTGTGCGAGCTGGTCCAGTGTACGATTGCCCACCAGCAGGCCTCCTTTCTTGCTGGGGAAGTGGCTGCAGAAGACCTCCTTGTCCACCGCCGTCCTCCCCAGCTGTACCACTCGCACCAGGGCCTCGTGCAGAAACTCGTACTGGGCCTGGCAGAACGAAAACTTCCGCGTGTCACATAAGTTCCATAAAAGTAAACTGTGTCACAACAGTGTAAAATACGATCAAAGTAACCTCGATATTAGGAATTTACTCATTGGGTTTCATTTCATTGTCATGGACTGTTCAAGCTTTGAGCACTACTGACGCAAAGTTACTATCACATTTGTATTATAGATAACACTGTTAGCTGCAGCTGAAAATATTCGAAAGACATTCACACATGAAATGGTTTCATACGTGAAATTTGATTGAGAAATAATTGTATCTATCTAAATGAAAAAAGACACGATATTAAATCCTTGTTCTGGTATGGACTCGCCCATAGTGTCCACATTAGATTTGTGGTTGTTGTCTCATATACTATCTGCCACATATCGCTTGAAAACCCTCTACGTTTTGCAGTTATCTCAAGAGAGGCATATCTACGTAAACGGTATCACAAATACTATTTTTGGTGACAAATGTAATCTCTATTGATGGCTTTTAAAGGTCTTCGAGATTATTGGTTTCTTGATAAATGCACTTCGTCAAGTTTTTCCCTTCCACCTCCAGTTCTATCGATGATCAACATGATATAAACCGTTTTTCTTCTCGTGGCATGTTGCTTACAAAATATAATTCCTAAGCAGTTGTCATACCAGAGTCTGTATCATGTTACGACGTTGGTGACGAAGGGCAGAGAGAGTGGTCAGGGGGTCCACTCGGCGCTGTTTGGCAGCCTGGTCACTCAGGATGCACAGGGCTATGAACGTCCCCGTCCGTCCCACGCCGGCGCTGCCAGCACGAGAAGAACTTGGTTATCACAGCGTCCCATTTTTCAAGGAAACATGTCACAGTTTACAAAGATAGTCTCCTTACCTGCAGTGGACGAGCAGGGGTCCCGAGTCGGGAGTCCAGGAGGCGCGGACCTTCCAGAAGAAGTCCAGCATGTCCACGTGGCTGGGGACGCCGTGGTCAGGCCACGTCGTGAAGTGGAACTGCTTCACGGACAGAGATTCGCCGCTCTGGAAGAATTCAAGAGACAGTGCATTTAGGAAACAAATAGCTGTTGCGTCGATAAAAGATACATATGACAACAAACATGTACACAAGTTCTGTTGCTGTTAAGTTTTATGGACATTGTGACAAGGAACTGTTATCTTTGCTCTCACCTCGTGGGTGAAGGTGAGGACTCTGAGCGTGCAGTAGGACCACTCCGTTGTCTGTCTCAGGGTCACCGTGACCTCCCCACACTTCATCTCCTCACCTTCCGCCTCGGGCCAGTAGCGCACACACTTCACCTGGAAGTAAAGAACAATAGCAGTTTTGGAGTCGTTCTCAGAGACCGTGTAAAAAGTTTATGATATCAAGTGGTCGTGTTTTGCACGGTCATTTTGTGCACTGATGCCTTTGCAAAGGCATAGTTCATTTGATAGTGCCGACAGAGATCACCGTCTCTCAATACTGAAAGCATGTTGAGCTTATTCGGAACACAAACACTGTAGGTCTTCCATTTCATACTACCTTCATGTCCTCCATCAGGTTGGTCAACATGACCACATGATCGCATTTCTGCTGCCAGATCATGCGAAGGAAGTCGGACAGTGTCACAGGGGTTGGGGCTACAATATAGAAATGTGTTTCAAAGAGTTAGAATAGCAAGTGTCAATGGACTGGAAAAATCTGGTCATTTGAATCAAGACAAACTCATATATTTAGTTATTCTTTTTTACTTATTTCTATTTAGTCAGCATGTGCGATTGGATAAAAGTTTTAATCTTTTTTATATCCTTGTAATTACGTAGGTTGAAATGGATTGAGGCATTGCACACAATACAGCACTATAAACAAGATTGTTATCGATTGATACTATTGCATACACGTCGCAGTGCTAAAGCTGGATTCTTACCCTGGGAGGCAATGTACAGCCTTTTCTTTTCCAGGCCCTGTAAACATGAGCAGAGGAGCACGAGCAAATAAAGCTACAGCACATACATGTACGTTTTGGTGAAACAGTAGAACTGCAAATCAAAAAGTATCTCCTCCACAACCTCCCCCCCAATACATATAAAAAAATAAAACACACACACACACACACACACACACACACACACAAAACCGCACGCATACACGCACACACACACACGCACACACACACACACACACACACTACACAAAACACACCACACACACGCGCGCGCGCACACAAGCCACACAGCATAAAAAAGAAAATATTCTGACACCAACTTTACTTTTGCTCCAAGGTCTAATATGAAAGTCTAATGAAAGGCAAGAAAGCTTGTCGTTTGTTTCTGTTTCAAAAGTATATAAACATTGATCTATTTAAATGACACTTCATGCCAATACCTGACGTCCAAGAACTAACCCTCGACATTTAGTGTGCCAGCAAAACGACTATAGCTAAGACGCTACATAGAAATACGTGGAAATCTTTCATTGCCTTCATGTACAAAGGCGAGGACGCGGAAGAGTTGTGTCCCTTGCATTTTAGTGGCGCCTTTACTCAGTAAGCACACGCTCTTCTGTGAAGAGGATACAGATAACACAAACTGTACTTTCATGACATCTGAAATGTCAATATATATATATATATATATATATATATATATATATATATGGCTTGTTTCCGTCAATCACAGTGCAAATCTGCACAAAGCGAATGGATGCTTGGACGTTTTGTTTCGTGATCTAAAGGGGGACAAGTCCAGCTTTCTATACTGCGTCTTTGGTTAATCGATAAAACGAACTTGCCTGCACAATTTTGCTTTGCAATAAGCATATGAGCAAGAAATCGCGCTGCCAAAGATTCCGCCGCGTCTTTTTCGATTAGTCATAACTGCAACCCCCCCCCCTCCCCCACATCCCTCCTACCCCCCCAACCCCTACCCCCACCACCACCCCACCGCTAAGGAAAAGTAACTCTAAACATCCATCCTCGCAGCTTTGCGCGAAGTTCCACGTCTTTCTATGTAGGAAAGAAAGGTTCACAAACATCACTCAAAGAATGACATAAGTATACGTTCCCTCAGACGTACATATCGCCTTCTTAGTATGTACAACACTTTAAACATATTTTTGGTCAGTAGGCAGTAGTTACAGGCTTCAGTCCGTGACAAATCTATGACAGTACACACATCGATGAAGCTGGCGTTGATGTAGTCGGAGTTGGGGTCATCTGGCCTGGGCTCCAAGACGACTCGGTTGAAATCGTCTGAAGCAAAGTGTCAAGGTCAGAATGGTCCAAAAACACATGTCTCATAAACAACGCGTATGCATTTTAAACAATTTGGATTAATTTTCCCGTTAATTGTGAAATCGTCTATTCAAGTGAAGCAACAGATGACTGTTGCCTAATTGTGTTGTGAAAGTGCTGGAATGTACTAGAACATCATGGTCTCTTCGAGCTTTTGCATCAGTCCTCTGCACAAGCTCGTTGCCTAGTTATGTCGGGGCGAATTTGTCTCGGATGTGTCGGGTGACGTCACATCGCGCGGATTCCAGAAAATCGAGTGAATGGACGTTATTCACGCAGCGACCATTTTGAAATCGAAAACGAGACGGACTTTGCAAAAATATTGGCGTCTGCTATGGCCAGCACAAGCACCAGTACACGGAGTGGAAATCTCCTTCATGTACCTCCATTCTCGCATGGAAATGCGGAAATATGGCCAAGTGATGTTGGTGCCTACATTTAAAAAGACAGTCAGAGATGTGGAGCGAGTCCAGCGCAGGGCTACCAAGTTGTTGAGTGAATGTCGGGAGATGTCTTACAGTGAGCGCGTAGAGTATTTGAATCTGCACTCACTAAAAGGAAGAAGGATTCCTGGTGACTGCACCGACTACTAAAGTTTTCAAAAACCAACTGGACAAGGATCCTACATTCATATCGTTATCTAGAAGCTATGATGAGCGACAGTGTCGCAATAGGAAAATTGCGCTAAGACCTTGCGTTATATAACGCAACACATTACGATGGGGCGTTCAAAAGGCTTCACGGCCTACATCTAGCCTCTCAACTACTACTACTACTACTACTACTACTACTACTACTACTACTACTACTACTACTACTACTACTACTACTACTACTACTACCACATTCCCAGTAGAAAGAAAGGGAAAGGATACGAAAAGTTCATCGAAGGATTTGTGCATGGCATCGAAGGTAAAACAGATTACCCTTCTCTCTTCACTCTTGTAGATCTAGATCTCGTAGTGTTGATCACTATGACCAGTGTTTCTTGAAATAAGGTCAGTAAGCCTATATGTTAATTTATTACGCTAATATAACCATGGGCTGTCTTTGCGAATAGTTTTGTTATATCTGATCATATTCTTAATTTTGAGTCAAAACTGCGAGATAAGCGACTACTGCCAGCTGGGCGTGCATCAACATGCCGACATCAACATGTCCGGTGTGATCAAGACTCTATACATGGCTCTCTACCATTGGTTGATTTATATTTTTGGACCAATCACAATAGATTTCTCATGAGTAGAGGTTGTTACTACGTTAAGTCGTGCAAAGTGATCGAATGCTCTTGCTTCCTGGTGTAAACATTGCAATTTCCCAGCTATAAACAAGAAAATAACATCACTTGCCCATATTTCAACATTTCCATGCGAGAATGGAGGCACGTGAAGAATATTTCCACTGCATGTACTGGTACTGGTGCTGGCTATAGAAGACTCCCATATTTGTGCAAAGTCCATCTCGTTTTGAAAACCGGAAGTATCTCGCGTGAATAATGTCCATACTGGTTGGTGTGGGAAGGTTCGAGAAGCCTGCAAAATGTATGTAAGACCCGAGTGTGGGCGTGTGAGAGAGAGCGCATGACAGACAAGAAAGGTGAGGGCCCGAGAATACTGATGAATGCGAAGAGTCCTCCTTAATAAGGAGTGATCGAGTCCTCTACAGGTTTGTTTTGCCCAAGAATGAGGGGAACTCCAGAAAGTACGCACGTGAGATACAGCGTTCTGGTGACAAGTACAAGTTCAACAGAAGACTCGTGTACGAGCGCAGATAACAGCGATTGTGACTTCACGGGATTGAGCCGAAAGTGGAGTTATTATGGTAAGGCTGACTGCTGACTGTATAGTTGTGTACCGACCAGTGCGTAAATAAAGTAATTCGAAAACGACCACAGGATTTCTTGAACTCTGACCTCAGTACAAGCCAGGAGGACCCCCGCATCAACAGGATTTTACGAAGAGGACAATTCGCAACAGTTGCATTGATTTGCAGGGTAGCACATTCATTGAAGATATTGTGTGTGCAACATTAGAAATTCATGCACCTCTTAGCATGAAATGCAAACAATGAAATGTCATAATTATGTCAGTAAACCATGACACAATATAGACGTATCCGACAATAAACACGTTGTGTTCAGCATACAGGGGTAGTATTCTCTGAATTTGTTCTTCTTTGCGTGTTCCGTCTTCCGAGAAACGTCGTAGTCCGCAAGGAATGAGCTGGGGACGCTCTGGAAAATACAAACCCGCGAGGTGTGAGCGCATTGTGTTATTTGAGGCACTGATACATATCTTCATGGGGAAAATGAGACGGAATTCAGTCTTTACTTGTATGTTTAACAAGGACAGTACAATGTGTTCTGCTCGTAAAAAGGTCACTGTGAACGTCATCAATATGGTAATCATTCAATCGACACACTTGACAAACCGTTCAAAAGGAAAACTTTTTATAACAGAGACTCAGTATCAACAATTATAAAAAAATTCTTCAATGACTTACAACTACTAAGAATGATATCCAGAAGAAAATACAACAAAGACAAACAGACACAAAAACGCTCAGACCGACAGATAACACAGACACACATTAACACAAACATAACAGAACGAGCAATCTAGCAAACAAATGACCAGCGGACCGACCGACCGCACGAACAAACAAACAAACATCAAACAAGCAAACATGCATCGAACGACAAATGTCAGTGCAGAAAAGCATAGAGCAGCAGCAGCCGCGACAGAAGCAACAACAACAACAACAACAACAAAACGTCCATCGTGAGAATCAATAGAGCTGACCTTGTACTCCTCCTGGAATGCACCCCTAGACTTCTTGGTGGCCACCACTTTCTCCAGGTCAGAAACGGCCACACTGGAGGGCGAGTTGGCTTCCGTCAGACCCGGAAGTGCCCCCACGTTGGCATAGACGTTGGCTGTGATCTCATTGGTGCTCTCGTCTTCCGGACCTCGACTTCTGGTGCTGATGCTCGACCGTGGGGAGTCTCTATTGAAGGCCTCGTTCACGTAGACTCTTCCTTCCTCTGCACATATATACACTGTGATGTAATTCTGACTGCAAATTGCATGCGTGGTAGATATATTATGTTTAATGTCTGCTGATATTTCTTCACTAAATGTTTATATGGCATACACGACTTGTTAGACTGCCTGCCAAAGTTAGAAATGTTTCCGTCACTGAAAAATCACAGAAGATGATATTTAAACTTTGCAATTTACAATCACGTTTATTTCAAAAACAAGTACTTGACACGTCTTTAATACAGTTACAATTCGGCGAGGGCGTGTGCGTTTGTGTGTGTTTGTGTGTTTGTGTGCGTGTTTAAATGTGCGGCCAAAGCAGCTGGATGCATCTTTCATTAGATAGAATCTCTGGTTACAGAGCTCAGCGGGAGGTAGCCCCAAACAGCCAAATAAACCCTCGGGGTGGAGGTGGGGTGGGGTGGGGGGAGGGGCGGTGGTGTCGAGCAGGGTCATATAATTCAAGATCCATCCACGCGTAAAAACCACCCCGGAAAATCAATCAACCTATGGGCAACCAGGTTGTCAACGCTTCACTCGACGTCTCTGTTCTCCAGTGCAAGACGTACTGCCAACATGGAAAGTTCTTGCAGGAACGTTTGACAAGCGCGGCTTGCGCCCCCCACCCCCACCCCCACCCCCACCTCCCCCCTACCCTTTCTCCATCCCTATCCCCCATAGAAATAACGGAGAAAAGCTGAACACTCTAAAAGGACTCCTGACTTTTATTGTGATTTGGAGAATATTGTGAGGCTTCTGGAGTTGGATTATTGCATATTGGGTAAGTGAATCATGTTCACCCCTCCGATGCATCTCGCAATGTCATAGTAATAGAGAGACTGCTTAAGTTGTGTAGGATGAAGATTGTAATTGCAGAATTGTGCTGTTGTAATTTTTTTGACAATTTCTCCGTCCCAATCTTGAGTTCCTAGAGTGAGTAAGTTTTTGTTGTATGTGATGTACAACAGTGCGTTGTACGAGGAAGAACAACCGTACTGTGATATCATGAGGTACTCAATACCTTTTTGGTCTCTTTCATTTCTTTCAGGATAAGCTGACTTTTCACCTCCTCCCGAAGCTCTGCGCCTGTGATAAGAAAATGTGCATAAGTAACAAATGGGAATGACGTTTCACAACAAAGAAAACGTTTCAACAAATCCATAGAATGCAGTCACATATCGATTGATAACTGATGACTTTAGGGAGTTGTACAGCTTGCTATCGCATAGTAATGGCCGGGTAATTAGATGCAGAATTCTACCCTGGAAATTACATATATACGCGGAATGCTAATGAAATCTGAACTCTGCCACATGTTTAAGGAATATTGTCCTGAAAGCGTTGCTTGCATTTCATTGCAAGTCGCTTATATTATCGATTAATAAACCATTATGACGACACATTCCATCATTTCACACAACACAATTATTTCTTAATTATATCTTTGAAGCTTTGTCTGCCATCTCCTAAAGTTTTGATTTACAGTGTATATATTTTTTTTAACTATACGTACATCGGTTGATGAAATGGGCAGTACGGGCAAACGAGTACGTTGAAGTTATCACAAACAAGCAGGCTTTAAAATGTCTAGCTTAGAGACTGAATTGAGAGGATTCATATATTGCACTGATAGATTTGGTTTCCACTGTCCATTTGTCAAAGAAAATGTCCAAAATGACAAAAGGTGGTGTCTTTGCGTGTGTGTGGTTTTTAATATGTAACCTTCACGGAGCTTCTGAGCATATTGACATTCGATTCTTTAACTACATATTTATCTTGCTGAGCTTTTGAGAAAATACCACCTTTAAGAAATGGTCTCCGCAGTTCAGTGTACCACAACAATTTTTTCAATGCGTGCGATTCATTCCGCCTCATCATTGTATATATTTATTCCTGGCCTTATACAATGCAATATAGTTGGTCCAGTGGTAAATATGGTCTGCGAATATAAAAAGTCATACACGCAATTCAAGTAAAATATTTCAGACTCTGAAAATGAAATTTAAAGAGAAAATGCCAACTTTTGCTGTTGATCTAAATTGTTCTGGTGAGCAGCACATGGGGCAAAAGTATGTGCATTTCTGTGTTGTGAAAGGCTCTTTTTGACAAACACTTTGATTCTTGCTAAACGTTTACGTGAAAACATGTTTGAGGTTTTGCCTGCCCGTAATCTGGACAACGGTCCTCTGGCGAGACATCGAGCATTACCAAAACGGTATGACGTAGTTACAGACAACGCGCGTGTACCGCCGTGGCACTGCAAAAGTCCTTTTCCGTGCCATTTTTATAGAAGACCCATTCAGATACTTACTATTCGCATACATCTGTGTCACAAAATAGGAGAAATTCACAACGATCGCTGGTCCCAATGGTAAATAAAATCCCAATGAAGGTAGCATCACTTAACATGCACATTGAACTATTTTACATTGGACAAACATTAAACTATTTCAGCTTAGAGAAGGTACCTCTCATTGAACAAATCCCCGTCTTTCTCTCCAAAGATGATGTTGCCAAGAATAATACAACTTTCCTGAAATCAGAAACCATTTCGTTGTTCATACTGCAAGTGTTTTCTGAAAAGGAAGAAGAAGATAACAGTCACCTGTAGCAGACGACAGCGATGATGATGACGACGATGACTACAACTGCCACTGCCGCAGCCACACCCCCTGCAATTCCGCCGTTGGCTGACGTCGTGGAGGGCGGTTCTGTAGGGAGAGAGTGTGAGGGGGAGAGAGAGTGTGTGAATGGGAGAGAGAGAGAGAGAGAGAGAGAGAGAGAGAGAGAGAGAGAGAGAGAGAGATGCACATAGGCAGGTATACATACAAGCACGAATACAAAGTGTGCAGAAAATAAATGCACATTTTCCCCCCAAAGTATTTTGTTTTGTATATCATATTTTATACTGACGAATAAAGAAACCGAAACTCATAACAACGAATGATCGCGCTAATTTCAACAGACCGAGAACGAGTTGAACAATTTCTTATGGCATCTGAAAATGTTTGAAGCAACGGTTTACATCAGCAACGTTATGTAACTATCTTGATTAACTGTTTGCCATTACTTACACTCACAAATGTAAGGCAAAAAGTTTACATGTGCTAGTTCTATAAATATCGTTCTCTTTGATCAAGTTGTTGTTATTCAGTGGCTTTTGTCAGCGTCAAATCACCGTAAAAGTAGACAAGTTTTGCCAACTCAAGCATAATCAAACGCCTTCCAGCACAGTGCAGCGCGCACCGAGTAGCCATGGAGATCAAGACTGGCATACACCCTGTGCTGCACCGATAGTTCCCTTTTCAGCTGGAATGCTGTGGTCTTTTTGCTCTCGAGGCCTGCTCCAGGAGCACTTGTCTTAAGCGGCGCTTTTGTGCCACTGTGAGGTACCTTGAAAATCGAACTACGATAGGCATCAAGCCCATCAGGGGAGCACGTGTTTCCTCCAAATCCAAAGGTTCTACATCATGCTCCAGCTTCGTTTTACCTCTATACTTTTGCATGACGGTCAGTTGGTCTGAGTAATAAGAGTTCAAAGTTCAAAGTATCACCGCATCTGCTTCTTTGGCATGCGCGCCCTGACTTGGAAGCAAGCCAACCACGGACTGCTGACAAAGCCCTTGCGTTTGCCAGGAAGAGTACGGCAAGCCCAACCCCTTGACCTGCGCAATATTTACATACTTAGAGCACATCTCTTCTTTCTGCATATACCCTTTGAACAAGATGTGCAAAAACTACACACAAAAGACGTATTACCCTTACCACACTTTTCTCCCTCGTATCCAGGCTGGCAGCTTCCACTGAGACAGGAGCCGTTAACGTGGTGACAGTTGGCACCGTCCGAGCAGTGACCACACTGACCTCTGCAGTCCTGGCCGTACGTTCCATTCGGGCATTCTTCGACAAAATGAGAGCATGGTTTGAAATACAGTTTGGAGAACTTTCCATTGTGACTTTATAGCTGCATGATGAAGTTTGAAAATAAGAGCGAGGGATAACTTACACAGACCAGAGCAAAACGGACGTAATGCATTTTCCAGGAACACTACTATTAAGTAAACTAACCAACAGTTACCACAACACTTAAGTGACGGTCTGTGCGCTCCTTTGATCGAGCAGACTTAATCATTTTGATACTATGCATTTTAAATGTATGTCATGACATGTTCCTGATGAGATCCGAATACAAAAAGTTTCATAGCAGCTGTTGCAAACAAATGAAGCGTCAGAACGATCTACGACCTGTACCAGTGCTGACGTTTCCCTAATTTATCGGCGCTTATTCTGTTTCTTACAGACCTCATTCTTCCTCCGTTGGAAATGAACTGGTGCCAGACTTAGCATACTATTACCACCACCACCGGTACATCTGCCACCACCTCCACCAGCAACACCACCAACACTACTACCACTGACAATAATCTTTATTCAATGACTTTTTTGGATTCAAACTCCGCTTGGGGACTTCTGCCTCTGTGTACATCCAATGATCATTGCCTGGGTTCCAGCTCGATAGTCGGGTTAGCCAAGCCACGCGACATCCTTCCTCCATCTGCTTGGACCGATCGTTCTGTTCCTGGGTCTGTCATGGCGATATCACCCTCCGCCATGCCCTTTTCTTAGACGTCAGTGTAGCACAGGTAAAACGTCAAGTTGTCTGCTTCTATGAGCAAGATTTCAATTTTCGAAATGATGGTTTTTTTTAAAGGTTGTCCATCGGGGTTACAGGACTGAGGTAATGTAGACGTGCTTTTTCATTATTTGTCATTATCAAATCCACTTGCTGGCATTTCATCGCCTTACTTCTCGACGGTGACTATAATTAGAAAAAGTGCTTGATTATTTTATTTGCATCTAGTGAGCCAGAGAAGTGATGGAACTGCTCCCCAGCAATTCCATTATTTACATGGTATGTTAGGCCCACTGAATATTCTCACTCAGTGGATATTTAATTGATTATCATAACACAACCGAAGTGTAGGGCAACATGAATGATCTGTTTCCTTACTTTCATCACACCTGTCTCCCCTGTATCCAGACTGGCAGCTTCCACTGAGACAGAAGCCAGTCACGTGGTGACATTTGGCACCGTCCGAGCAGTGACCACACTGACCACTGCAGTTCTGGCCGTAGGTTCCACTGCCACACTCTGGTGAACAGATGGGTAAGAATTTAATAGCACATAACTGTCAAATTAGGAGCAGACTTCCGCTTTTTCCTGCAATAAACAGCACAAGTTTTCTTAAGAATGTTTTGAAAAGTATAAACAAATATGTGCATATACACTTTGTAAAAACTTTTTTGAAGTGTTTAATCAATGAACACAATGTCTAACTGACTGTAAATGTTGCTGTAACTTTGTAGCGGTTATGGTTGCCTTAGTGGGTTAATTTCTATTTCTCACTTAAATTTTATCTAAAATTTGCAAAGCTTTCATGATGTCTATAATACAGTAGGATCGCATTAAACCTTTGCAGGCCATTTTAAGACGTCGTGCATAGTATTTACAACCAAGAGAAAATGCATTCAATACAGCACCTCTCTATTACAGTACCTCTCAAATGAGAAGATGTCTGATTGCAATACGGTAAATAAAGAGCATTACATTCCACCCTGCCAACACCAAAGTAGGTGCACATACTCGTAACTACACAGCCTCTCCATCCAGATCATTATGGAATTTTGTGCAAGTCACGCAGTGCGTAAAGTCATCTTCGTTCTGGCGCTTTTCAAACGTATTTTGGAGAATATATTTGAACCACAGAATTGTATCTTCGCTAAAAATATTCCTCAAGCACCAGCGAATTAGAACAGCAAACTCTGTTTGTTTCCTGAGAATAGGCGAGATGTTTTAATTAGGGCAGAGGTAAGCTATGAGATAGATTGGAGTCATTATACTGTAAATTTATCCATGCTTTATTTCGTAATTTCCTCATGCTACGTTTTCCGTTTTCAACCTCTGCCTCATCCATTTGCCGTTTCGTCCAGATTCCCGGGCATGAAATATTCGTTTCAGAAGATGGGTACCTTAACACATATTAAAAGCTATTACATCTCACTTCAAGGTTTCCTTCTTCCTAATAATCAAATTGCTTTTAAATCATTGCAGAACGTGCATTCATTAAATAAAAATCCCTACTGTAAGAAAACCACGACTGAACATTTTTCTACCGTGACTGTAAACGTCAAATTCACATATCTCCTGATTCTTTCAGGTAGCAGTGTATTCTTCCCGTTTTTAAATGGTTGCTGTAATACTGATGTACTTTTCTAGAGCACCGAAGTTAAGCACCGTACTGTAAGCTATTGGACGAAAGGGACGAATTAAATATGTATATTCCTTGATACTCTGGTCGAGACTTCAGATGCAATTCCCATATCACTCACTCTCTTCACACTTGTCTCCCCTGTATCCAGGCTGGCAGCTTCCACTGAGGCAGGAGCCAGTCACGTGGTGACAGTTGGCACCGTCCAAGCAGTGAGGACTGCACTGACCACTGCAGTTCTGGCCGTAGGTTCCGCTGGTGCAGTCTATATATATAATATATAATGTACATTTGCTGAGAAAAATACGAGAACAAATGGAAAAAAACCCGATTTATAGAAAACATTTCACATTTGTCTGTCGATTAATTTTCATTACTCCATCCTTCTATTAACTCAGGATTCTCAGATGGCTGCCGGAGTAGATTAAAAATCTTTAAGATTATGCTGTGATTATATTAACATAAACATAATACCAGCAATACTAAATGCATATAACTGTAAAACCTGAACTACATAATTCACATAACGTGATAGAAACAAGGGACGAAAATTGTCAGGGTGCGTGTAGGCAGGCGTGCTCACGTCGCATGCAGGCAGGGCCTTTCACATGGGGATGAATAACGTCGAAAACATCGTAATAAAAACAGGGCACTCAAATACGATGTGAACACAGGCACTCATCTACATCTCTACAAGCTGCAGATGCGCGGGAAATAACCTCTAGATCAAACTTGGATTCGACGCGTATGCGACATTCTGACAGCTACATATGATGTTTTTAAAGCAAGTATAAAAATAGACAGGCAACACATACTGCACAAATCGCCCAGTTAGTTATAAAAAGGCGTTGTAAAACTGTTAAATGCATGACAGATGCTTGGTCAAATGGCCAGGCCGACCACGATACACTCTGTTGAACTTTCAAGTCTCTACAAAACATGGCAAGGGATTTTACACGTACATTTCAATTTATAAAAAGTTTTACTCGCTTTTTTATAAGATGCAATAAATTGTATCATGTCACCTTCAATAAATCAAATGATCAAACTTGCATTTGAGCCTGAAACTATGAAGTTCTGAAAGTCTGCTCTCCTTACTTTGATCACACTTGTCTCCCCTGTACCCAGGCTGGCAGCTTCCACTGAGACAGGAGCCAGTCACGTGGTGACAGTTGGCACCGTCCGAGCAGTGACCACACTGACCACTGCAGTCCTGGCCGTAGGTTCCATTGGTGCACACTGGGAAAAAAACCTTTCGAATGCTTGCAATATCTCTCAAAGTACAATTTACATGCAGTCCATGGATTGTTAAAACACTATTGACTGTTACAGGAAATTTGCTACTGGACATTAGTGAATTTTACACTGATGGAATAAAACAACTGCATGACAGCGCAACCCCACCCCCACCCGCCACACACACACGCACAGAGAGAGAGGAAGAGGGGTGAGGGAGAGGGAGGGGTGAGGGAGGGAGAGAAGAAAATACTGTGTCAAATAGAGATAACTGAAAACAATGAAAAAGGAAGTGCTAGCTGAAGTGAAATCGCCAAATACTGATACATAAATGAACACTAATTTTTTCACTGAATTAGTTTGTGCAATTACGCTAAATACAAACTTGTTGTGAATTTTCCTTCTGATGATTCGTTGTTAAACTTAGTATTTTCAGAACAAGTTTTACAGCTTCCATTCCCGTCATGATTTCGTTTGATCGGACAATCCTCGAGATTGCCTCTGTGTGCGCTCGAGTGTTCGTGTGCATTTCTAGGCGTGTTTATGTGTGTGCGCGCGCGCGTGTGTGTGTGCGTGCGTGCATATGTGTTCGTGCGTGGAAACGTGTGTCAAACTGCCAGGGCAGAGATGCCTTGATCATGATGGCCCAGCTGAGGTGGAATGGCCATGTCATGAGGATGGACGACAGCCGTCTACTAAAGCAACTCCTTTGTGCAGAACTGACTCAGCATACGTCGGCAAAGTGGTCCAACCCGACACCAGAAGGATACGATTAAGAACAAACTGCGGTCCTGCAACATTCTGTCATCGGATGGGAAGCCTTGACTGGTGACCATATCACTTGAAGACAGCTCACCCACAAAGGCACCAAGGTCTTTAAAGTGGAGCGTCTTTCCAGCCTCGACCAGAAACGCCAGGCCAGAAAAGACAGAGGTCCGAATCCTGCTGCTGCTACCGTAGCCTGCTCTGTGTGTGGACATCTCTGCCCATGAAAGTTTGGCCTGCGGTCCCACATGCGATGACATTGACGTCATCTTCCCCGCACGAAAGATCAAGGGCAGAAGTGTGTGTGTGTGGGGGTGCGTGTGGGTGTGTGAGTGTGTGTGTGTGTGTGTGTGTGTGCATGTGTGTGTGTGTGTGCATGTGTGTGTGTGTGAGTGTGTGTGTGTGTGTGTGTGTGTGTGTGTGTGTGTGTGTGTTTGTGTGTGTGCGTGTGTGTGTGTGTGTTTGTGTGTGCATGTGTGTGTGTGTGTGAGTGTGAGCCACCCTTACCCCCATGTCCGTCCGTCAGTCCGTCCGTATGTCAGTCCGTCCGTATGACAGTCCGTCTCTCTCTCTCTCTCTCTCTCTCTCGGTGTGTGTGTGTGTGTGTGTGTGTGTGTGTGTGTGTCTCACCCCGTCGTCGGCAGCAGCCCTGGCGCTCCAAGAAGAAGTAGGACCTTTACGGACTTGAAGTACAGTGACTTTTCGCTTCACGCATCGCGGCTAACAAGACTTATTGAAGTCTTGATTTCTCCACCCCCACCTCCAACCCCCACTCTCATATTACATACCCCACCCTCTTTCGTGTTTGTTAGAGATGTTGGTACGGTAAACATTTGTAATGGGCCGGTGGCCCGAACAAATACATGTTTCGTTCGTTCGTTTGCTCTCTCTCTCTCTCTCTCTCTCTCTCTCTCTCTCTCTCTCTCTCTCTCTCTCTCTCTCTCTCTCTCCTCTCTCTCTCTCTCTCTCCTCTCTCTCTCTCTCTCTTTCTCTCTCTCTCTCTCTCTCTCCCCTCTCTCTCTTTCTCTCTCTCTCTCTCTCTCTCTCTCTCTCTCTCTCTCTCTCTCTCTCTCTTCTTAAGGTATCTCATTCCCTCATGAACTCACCGACTACCTTGTTAGTTGAATGCCCGATAGCTGAAATATGGCCACATGGCCAACCATTTCAATTACATGACAACACTCCCAGCCACCAGAGCTCGGACCATCTTCCAACCATTATATAATATGCCTGAGTTGCTTGTTTGAACTGCAATAGCTTGCGGCTAATTTTTGCAGTTTGAAATAGTGCTGATCCCATATTTGCATCCTAGAGCAGGTGCTTTACTCATATTGCTTATTCCCATCCATGTTAAAAACAGAAAAACTGTAATAAATAGCCTTAGTGCTTTCATCCACATCTTAGGTGTATGCTCCCCAGGAAGTTCAGATGGCGTGATAAGTGGAGTAATCTGACGACCAGGGGATAAAAGTATGGGGTTTGAGCGCCTATCAATGGGTGACAAATCGCATCACAAAAATTCACCTTTAGCTTTTGTAGACTCGTCGACTGCACATAATCGAAGAAAAAAAGTCAGAAAAGAATGCTGGGGCAAGCAAATGAGTGAGACCGGCTGACTGATTGAGCAACCAGGCAAGCAACGAACGACGATGCATTGACTGATCCAAGGGGCTGAGAGAACTTTCAAGAAAAACTCATTAAAGAAAATACGAATTATATAAAGACTGACTAAACGACTGATAAATAGTCCAACTGATGACAAGTTTGTCATTGCCTGGAGAAATTCAGTCAAATGACCTTCCAATGGAATAACTGTACACGCACTGTAATCAAATGCATCAAAACTGGATAAACTCTAAAGAACACACAGCTTGTCCCAAACCTCATATCTCAGATCAGGCAGTTTTTGTTTGTTCTAGAACAGTTAAACACTTATGTGCAACGTTTCCGCGAAAGATCCAACTCACACAATGCAATCAATTGACTTACCACATACTTGAACTTCGCAAAGTTCTAAAAGGCATATCTTGCAGGGTCCATCTTGTCTGAAAACCAGCCTCTGTCCTGACTGGGTACAGCTCAGTCTTGCAATGCCTTGCTGGTACTGGGTGACGTTGGAGATGGTGGTGCAGAGTGATTCAGGACCAGTGCTGTTGACAATGAGGATCTTGGCCCCAGTGAAGCGGTACAGCGCTGACACAAAAAAGCACGTGTTAGACACTAACGTTATAATTCCTTCGATTTTTCTGTCCTCTGTAACTAATGAATGACGTCTGGAGTTTTGATGGTCTTGTTCTTGAGCATGTCTTACATCTAATAAATGATTTCGAAGTATAAATCTGTCAGTGGTACATTTGTAGAAACATGAAGTTGGAAAGATGCAAGGTTTACTATGGAATCAGCAAACACTGCAAAGCAACATAAATATCAGTTACATGCTGCTAGTAAACAGCCATAGAGTGATTACATTTCAGGCAGCAAGACAGAAAAGTTACGCATGCCATTACAGGGTCTGTTCCCCTCAGAGAAAGCCTTGGCGTACAGATGTATGACCCGTGTGTCAGTCGGAATCCAGAGGCAAAAAACGTTTGAAGGAGTGTGGGACACAAGATGGTATTTGTCTGAATGCACGTTGAGTGGTGTATCTGTCTATTCAAGCTTTCAAAATGTCACATTTTGGTTTAAACTTGTCAAGCAGTGCTTCGACAACGTTTATGACACGAATTAAAGTGCCCGCATGACGCTTGTTTGTTTCTGTATTTGAACGTTGATTCAATGTGGCGTTGTATTCATTAGTCTGCACCACTAGCACGACTTATCGGATTTTAAGACGGTCGTTACCACAGAAAAGAACTGTTATAAATAAATACATTTTATTAAAATCTCAATATGACAAGAAGTAAACCTCCAATTGAAGGTATGCTGGATAGCCATCTATTTAGGACAAAACCAAACCAAACCAAACCTGACCAAAACCAAAGCAAAGCAAACCAAATAAAACAAAGGACCACAATATGAAGACAATAGATACGATTCATATGATGGGTTCTGTTAGACGAAGATACGTATTCCAACGCGCAGTCTTGCTTTGTCCTGGCCTGGACAGAACAAACTTCGCCGTGTTCCTGGCAACGGTAGCCAACTGAACACAACAGTGACAGCATTGTTCGTTGTAAAAGTGCAATGACGCCAAACAGGCTCATTTCTTGAGCATGCCGCCATACTGACAGCAAATGTTTGAGCTGATGCAGGTTCCGTTTGGGCTCGAGTTCAGATTGTGCACCTGTCAACTCTTTGGCTCTTGCATCGGTCAAATGATTCATGGGATATACCCTTTTCTTTGCCAGTGATGAACGAATTGTCGTGTTGTGGGAAGTACAGTGGACGATGGACAAGTCATCGAGGTGCTGGAGGTCCCACTCAGTCTGTCGCCAGGAAATACCAGCAGTCAGCCAATGTGACCATATTCGCCAGCGAGGCAGCGATAGTCGTGTAGCTCCAATGGAACTAGTTAGGTTTTTGTGCGTGCGTGTGTGTGTGTGTGTGTGTGTGTGTGTGTGTGTGTATGTGTGCGTGCGTGCGTGCGTGCGTGTGTGTATGTGAGTGTATGTATGTTTGTGAGTGTGTGTACGTATGTATGCTGCGTGCGTGCGTGCTTGCGGGTGGGTGGGTGGGTGCGGGTGGGTGGGTGGATGGATAGATGAATGGATGGATGGATGGATGGATGGATGGATGGATGGATGGATGGATGGATGGATGGATGGATGGATGGATGGATGGATGGGTGGATGGATGGATGGATGGATGGATGGATGGATTCACTGATGTAATAGTTCATCCAGTATGAAATACATTCGATACATGTCACAGTATTAAAAACATGTTTGTATGTACACAGTAGAAACAACCATACATCATTTATCATAAGAGGGAAGGAAATATTTCCAGAGTATATAATAAGCAAAGAAAACTGTAAAACATTCTAGTTTGCGCACTCACGCATGTCATGTATTCGCCTCCTGGCTGACCGGCTACGAAATATACAAATATGTAAGTATGTATGTATGTATGTATGTATGTATGTATGTATGTATGTATGTATGTATGTATGTATGTATGTATGTATGTATGTATGTATGTATGTATGTATGTATGTATGTATGTATGTATGTATGTATGTATGTATGTATGTATGTATGTATGTATGTGTCTGTGTGTGTGTATGTATGTAGCTATGTATGTATATATATGTATGTATGTATCTATGTATGTTTGTATGTTATGTATGTATGTATGTATGTATGTATGTATGTATGTATGTATGTATGTATGTATGTATGTATGTATGTATGTATGTATGTATGTATGTATGTATGTATGTATGTATTTATGTATGTATGTATGTATGTATGTATGTATGTATGTATGTATGTATGTATGTATTT
>JAWQFJ010025995.1:20000-32500 GCA_034096865.1 Theodoxus fluviatilis | reverse complement strand
AGAGAAGAGGAAGAGAAGAGGACGAGAAGAGGAAGAGAAGAGGAAGAGAAGAGGACGAGAAGAGGAAGAGAAGAGAAACAGAGAGAAGAGGAAGAGAAGAGAAACAGAGAGAAGAGGAAGAGGAAGAGAGGAGAGAGAGAGAGAGAGAGAGAGAGAAAGAGAGAGAGAGAGAAGTGGAAGAGAGAGAGAAGAGGAAGAGAGAGAGAAGTGGAAGAGAGAGAAGTGGAAGAGAGAGAGAGAAGAGGAAGAGAGAGACGCATGCAGCCTGCACTGCACCGATATTTCCCTTATCAGCGGGTCTTTGTGTCTTTATTTTATCAATATCCTGAAGCCTGATGTCAAAGGTGTATACTTGCAATATATTTCTAAGAGTGGTTAACATTGCCATCGGTTTCATAGAAGAATTCATGGACGGAAGCCGTACATTCTGAAACAAGCTGGTGAGGCAGGAGAACTTGTGGAAGGCAGCCCTACCTTTTGGAACATGACGGTGAGGTAGAGGAACTGGTGGAAGAAATTCCTACCTTTTGGACCATGACAATGAGGTAGGAGAACTTGTGGATGCCACGAAGGAAGAAGGTCACGAACCACCAGCCCAGCAGCTGAGACAGGGTGACACCCAGGTTGGCGTAGATGACCGCATACTCTTGCACTGTGTTGTTGATGACGATCCAGTAGTGCAAGCTGTCCCACATCAGACTGAGCCCAAACACCACCAACAGCAGCCGGTACAGGCCGTTGTGGTGGATCTGCCACAGACACAGGAAGTCTGCATTGCAATGTGTTTGGACACGTCCATAGGATTGATTGCATGTGTTGTCACGGCTGTTACCAAGATCTCTCTACAGATGTCAGACGACATAAGTGTGCCTCAAAACAACACCATTTAGTGTGATTGGAATTCCTAGACCAGTCCATAGACAAAGAACGCTTTCCATAAGGTTAGTTGAGATACCACTGGACCTAGATTGAGTTACCTCCCATTGCGTTCCATTTTGAGAACCTGCGTCTTCATAGAACTTTTGTAGAGATTGATCTAAAAGCAGTCCACTAGACGAAGTCGGCAAGTAGAACTCGCTATATTGCTTTCAGAACCTCAAAAGGGAACAAACAGGCCAGTGCGTTCGAACAACTTCCAAACTAAAGATAATGAGTAGTCAAGGTTACATGGCTTGCATTCACATAAGTAATTTTTTCAAAAACAGTTTATCAGCTAATCGAGGAAGGTGGCTTTGCTCCGTACAAAAGTATGTAGAAAGCAATGAAATTACCGGTGATTCCTATTGACATAGACTGTTACAGTCCACACTTTCCATTACAACTGAAGGCAGATTAGAGTTATTTCCCTGTAATTAAACCTCTTCAAGTCCCGCAACTCCAAAACGGCTCCTTCACAGAGTTGTCTCCCTCAGTCTATCATGTTCTATATGTGGGCCAGGCTCCACTGCACCGACCGATAAAACGTAACAGTCAAAAGCCGCTTGGACGTTGTCTCGGTGCATGCAGAGTCAGGCTGGCCGTGGAATGAAACCCGGACCGAATGCTGATGTCTCATGTCTCGCACCGTCCCTGGTAGGTCACACCCAAAATGTCTAAGGTTCTCACCCGACGCAGGTGCAAGCGCTTCCTCCACTTGCAAAGGCGCAAACCCTCCACGCCGATCAGAGCCACAGCCGTGAAGAAGTTGACGATGGAGAAACCGAGGACAAAGTTGGTCTGCAGTGGAGTAGGGGCTGGAGCGGTGGAGTTGGCGATGTGGCTGATGACCACAGTCTTGTCCATGGCGAACCAGGTGAGCAGACCCATGTAGAGGAGGTGAAGAACTCCCCACACGTAGTACAGGTACTGGTACCGCGCCCACTTCTTGCGGATAATGGCCTGGAAAACACACGACCTCATAAGAATCTTATGGTGTTAACAACCGTTTTCGAGGACTATGATAACCTAGTCATCGAATAACAAAATCTTTGTTTGCTGCATTTAATATAGACTCTAATTTATTGCCGCAGTTTATCCTTTCATCTGCAAAGATAATCAACCCGCATTTCCTGGTATTTGTTGTCCTTGTCATTGTTACATTTGTCATCTTCACTTTCTTATTATCGCATCCTCCTCTTTCTGTTCTGTTTTGCTGCAGAAGTTCCCTCACCCTCGTTTGCCTGCAGTGTGTACACTCGCACCCTCACTTCTCACTCACGCTCTACCTATCAGCAGAGGGCGCAGGAGGGACTGACGTCAGAGACGGGACGGCCAGGCACTCCAGGCACTGACAAGGACGCGGTGACCCGCCTGGGGAGATCCGAGATTTCACGAGATCGACGGATGTCTGCTTACCCTGAGGATGCCGTTGTCGATGAGATTTCTGGCTTGCTTGAAGTTGCACAGGATGATGCTGTCCAGCACGGTCTGATGGCGGTACACGTGGTCTGTCTTCTTGTCCTTGAACACGCAGAGGACGTCCACAGGGTTGTCCACCTTGTTGGGCTTTTTGGCGGAAGTCTCCACGTCGTGCGGCTCGTGCCTTTTGGCAATCTCTCCATCGTGCCACTTTACATAATCTGCGTGTGCCGTGTTGTCGATCTCGGTGATGTCGTAACGGTGGATGTCGAAGAGGCCCTCCCCGCTGAAGGCGCGGCAGTAAACGCCATCCAAGGTCAGTATAACCTTGAACAGCTCAGCCTGCGTACACCAAGAGGAAAAGGATGTGAAGTTTACATCAGAATGATGGACTGCTTCGTCGAGTCCTTGTTTTCCTTTTAACCTGACTGTTCGTTGGGCTGCTTGCCTGCCTACCTCCATATTTCTGTGAACTTGTCTGCCTGTCTAGTTGTACTGTCAGCTCGCCTGTCAAAACGTGTATCGGTCAAGTTGTCTATTATCTACCTGTACTAGCCAGTTTGCCTGCCTATCTGCCAGTAAATGCCAGCTTGACTGCCTAATTACCTGTAACTGTCAGCTTGCCTGTCTGTCTGCCTGCAACTGTCAGTTCGCCTGTCTGCCTGTAACTGTCAGTTTGCCTGCCTGTCTGCCTGTAACTGCCAGTTTGCCTGCCTATCTGCCTGTAACTGCCAGTTTGCCTGCCTATCTGCCTGTAAATGCCAGCTTGACTGCCTAATTACCTGTAACTGTCAGCTTGCCTGTCTGTCTGCCTGCAACTGTCAGTTCGCCTGTCTGCCTGTAACTGTCAGCTTGCTTGCCTATCTGCCAGTAACTGTCAGCTAGCCTGTCTGTCTGCCTGCAACTGTCAGCTCACCTGTCTGCCTGCAACTGTCAGCTAGCCTGTCTGTCTGCCTGCAACTGTCAGCTCACCTGTCTGCCTGCAACTGTCAGCTTGCCTGTATGTCTGTCTGCCTGCAACTGTCAGCTCACCTGTCTGCCTGCAACTGTCAGCTTGCCTGTATGTCTGTCTGCCTGCATCACACTATGTAGGGGAGCCAGAAGAGATTGAGCTCACCTGCCCGAGTTGAGCAGCCAGGTGCGGCGGTGTCAGGCTGTCCTCGTTGCTGAGCTGCCACACAGACAGAGCATCCTTGCAATCTGGGTCTAAACGTTTCTTCAGCTCCTCATGAGGCCGTGGCTTCAGCTTGCGGTTGAGATACTGCCAAAGAATCACGGATAACAGAACCCAGAGATTACGTGGAAAAAAAGTTTGCTGCATGGATTACACCGGATGTTTCACTTGAGCAACACGAGATTTGCTGTTTACATACTGCCAAAGAAACATAGAGAACAGAACCCAGAGATTACGTGGAAACAAAGTTTGCTTAACGTATTACGACGGCTGTTTCACTCCAGTACACACGAGACTTGACCAGTAGTTACAATTATCTCGACCCTGAAGCTCCACTGTAAAATCCAGCTGCTTCTTTACGTGCATGCAGTGTACTTGGAAATATACATCTAGACAAAACCTTTACGTGCATGCAGTGTACTTGGAATTATCCATCTAGACAAAACCTTTACGTGCATGCAGTGTACTTGGAAATATACATCTAGACAAAACCTTTACGTGCATACAGTGTACTTGGAAATATCCATCTAGACAAAGGCGTTACGTGCATGCAGTGTACTTGGAAATATCCATCTAGACAAAGGCTTCACGTGCATGCAGTGTACTTGGAAATATCCATCTAGACAAAGGCTTCACGTGCATGCAGTGTACTTGGAAATATACATCTAGACAAAGGCTTCACGTGCATGCAGTGTACTTGGAAATATCCATCTAGACAAAGGCTTTACGTGCATGCAGTGTACTTGGAAATATACATCTAGACAAAGGCTTCACGTGCATGCAGTGTCCTTGGAAATATCCATCTAGACAAAGGCGTTACGTGCATGCAGTGTACTTGAAATATCCATCTAGACAAAACCTTTACGTGCATGCAGTGTACTTGGAATTATCCATCTAGACAAAACCTTTACGTGCATGCAGTGTACTTGGAAATATACATCTAGACAAAGGCTTTACGAGCATGCAGTGTACTTGGAAATATCCATCTAGACAAAGGCTTTACGTGCATGCAGTGTACTTGGAAATGTCCATCTAGACAAAAGTTGTACGTGCATGCAGTGTACTTGGAAATATCCATCTAGACAAAGGCTTTACGGGCATGCAGTGTACTTAGAAATATCCATCTCGACAAAGGCTTTACGAGCATGCAGTGTACTTGGAAATATACATCTCGACAAAAGCTGTACGTGCATGCAGTGTACTTGGAAATATCCATCTAGACAAAGGCTTTACGTGCATGCAGTGTACTTGGAAATATCCATCTAGACAAAGGTTGTACGTGCATGCAGTGTACTTGGAAATATCCATCTAGACAAAGGCTGTACGTGCATGCAGTGTACTTGGAAATATCCATCTAGACAAAGGTTTTACGTGCATGCAGTGTACTTGGAAATATCCATCTAGACAAAACCTTTACGTGGGTGCAGTGTACTTGGAAATGTCCATCTCGACAAAAGCTTTACGTGCATGCAGGGTACTTGGAAATATCCATCTAGACAAAAGCTTTACGTGCATGCAGTGTACTTGGAAATATACATCTCGACAAAGGTTGTACGTGCATGCAGTGTACTTGGAAATATCCATCTAGACAAAGGCTTTACGTGCATGCAGTGTACTTGGAAATATACATCTCGACAAAGGTTGTACGTGCATGCAGTGTACTTGGAAATATCCATCTAGACAAAGGCTGTACGTGCATGCAGTGTACTTGGAAATATCCATCTAGACAAAAGTTGTACGTGCATGCAGTGTAATTGGAAATATCCATCTAGACAAAGGCTGTACGTGCATGCAGTGTACTTGGAAATATCCATCTAGACAAAGGCTTTACGGGCATGCAGTGTACTTGGAAATATCCATCTAGACAAAAGTTGTACGTGCATGCAGTGTACTTGGAAATATCCATATAGACAAAAGTTGTACGTGCATGCAGTGTAATTGGAAATATCCATCTAGACAAAGGCTGTACGTGCATGCAGTGTACTTGGAAATATCCATCTAGACAAAACCTTTACGTGGGTGCAGTGTACTTGGAAATATACATCTAGACAAAACCTTTACGTGCATGCAGTGTACTTGGAAATATCCATCTCGACAAAGGCTTTACGTGCATGCCGTGTACTTAGAAATATCCATCTCGACAAAAGCTTTACGTGCATGACGTGTACTTGGAAATATCCATCTAGACAAAGGCGTTACGTGCATGACGTGTACTTGGAAATATCCATCTAGACAAAGGCGTTACGTGCATGCAGTGTACTTGGAGATATCCATCTCGACAAAGGCTTTACGTGCATGCCGTGTGCTTGGAAATATCATCAGACAAAGGCTTTACGTGCATGCCGTGTACTTAGAAATATCCATCTCGACAAAAGCTTTACGTGCATGCCGTGTACTTGGAAATATCCATCTAGACAAAAGTTGTACGTGCATGCAGTGTACTTGGAAATATCCATCTCGACAAAACCTTTACGTGCATGCCGTGTACTTGGAAATATCCATCTCGACAAAAGCTTTACGTGAAGCGCAGTGGACCCACCTGGCTCATGGCAATGAGGTCCTTGGTCTTTTCTGGGTAGATGCTGCTGTACTTGATGATGGAGTGGAAGACTGTGTCGCCATGGCTGTTTTGGGCGAAGATTTTTGCTCCCTTTTCCAGCAACAACTCCACCATTTTTTCATACCCTGTGAGAGCCGCAATGGAGAGGGGAAGCTCTCCCATCATGGCTGTGTTGGCAAAGCGAGGCCCGGTGGCCCTCTGTTTGAGCAGCCAATGGGAGTCGGAAAAGCGTTCCTGGAATTCATGGAGAATGAGAGCTGCCATCCCCCAGTTCTTGCTGCTGACTGCAATGTGCAAAACCGTCTGGCCTGCAAAGACGAGAATGAACGTACTTCACAATGACCAAATGTGTCTCTGTATTCCAGTGACAAAAAATAGAAGCTATGTTCGCTTTGCCATATAAATATTGTCCACGACAGATAGAGGCGTTGGTTTCAAATAGCCACTCATCGCCTGTAACACAGATATCTGTAATACATATATTATGAGGAGTCCGCAGGAATAATAGGAATATCAGGAATATAGCTCCGGTTCATTGCAAACCCACATAACACTCAATGCAAAGAAACCACGAAAACAAAGCAAATTCATCGGAACGACTGAGTCAAACAATTACAATGGTCACTCCGTCTCAGTGCTATGCACTCAGCATTCAGACATAGAATTCTAAGGGAATACACACGACTAACTTCAGACATAGTATTCTAAGGGAATACACACGACTAACTTCAGACATAGTATTCTAAGGGAATACACACGACTAACTTCAGACATAGTATTCTAAGGGAATACACACGACTAACTTCAGACATAGTGTTCTAAGGGAATACACACGACTAACTTCAGACATAGTATTCTAAGGGAATACACACGACTAACTTCAGACATAGTATTCTAAGTGAATACACACGACTAACTTCAGACATAGTATTCTAAGTGAATACACACGACTAACTTCAGACATAGTATTCTAAGTGAATACACACGACTAACTTCACACATAGCATTCTAAGGGAATACACACGACTAACTTCAGATATAGTATTCTAAGGGAATACATACGACTAACTTCAGACATAGCATTCTAAGGGAACATACACGACTAACTTCAGACATAGCATTCTAAGGGAATACACACGACTAACTTCAGATATAGTATTCTAAGTGAATACACACGACTAACTTCAGACATAGTATTCTAAGTGAATACACACGACTAACTTCAGACATAGTATTCTAAGTGAATACACACGACTAACTTCAGACATAGTGTTCTAAGGGAATACACACGACTAACTTCAGACATAGTATTCTAAGGGAACATACAAGACTAACTTCAGACATAGTATTCTAAGGGAATACACACGACTAACTTCACACATAGTGTTCTAAGTGAATACTCACGACTACCTTCAGACGTAGTATTCTAACGGAATACACACGACTAACTTCAGACGTAGTATTCTAAGGGAATACACACGACTAACTTCAGACGTAGTATTCTAAGGGAATACACACGACTAACTTCAGACATAGTATTCTAAGGGAATACACACGACTAACTTCACACATAGTATTCTAAGGGAATACACACGACTAACTTCACACATAGTATTCTAAGGGAACATACACGACTAACTTCAGACATAGTGTTCTAACGGAATACACACGACTAACTTCAGACATAGTATTCTAAGGGAATACACACGACTAACTTCAGACGTAGTATTCTAAGTGAATACACACGACTAACTTCAGACGTAGTATTCTAAGGGAATACACACGACTAACGTCAGACGTAGTATTCTAACGGAATACACACGACTAACTTCAGACATAGTATTCTAAGGGAATACACACGACTAACTTCAGACGTAGTATTCTAAGTGAATACACACGACTAACTTCAGACGTAGTATTCTAAGGGAATACACACGACTAACGTCAGACGTAGTATTCTAACGGAATACACACGACTAACTTCAGACATAGTATTCTAAGGGAATACACACGACTAACTTCAGACATAGTATTCTAAGGGAATACACACGACTAACTTTAGACATAGTATTCTAAGTGAATACACACGACTAACTTCAGACGTAGTATTCTAAGTGAATACACACGACTAACTTCAGACTTAGTATTCTAAGGGAACACACACGACTAACTTCAGACGTAGTATTCTAACGGAATACACACGACTAACTTCAGACGTAGTATTCTAAGGGAATACACACGACTAACTTCAGACATAGTATTCTAAGGGAATACACACGACTAACACGTACACTTCCTTCAGGTCTCTGTGACGTCATACAAGACAAACTGTTACTGTGCAAGAGATAACAAGGGTAAAGAAGGAAACATGACGAAATGAGAGGTATGTTTCAAGCACAACATACTTATTCATTCACATATATTTTTGACAAGCATGTTTATAGAGGAAATTAATTTTACACTGAAGTAAAGCTCGAGAAAAGTGCACGTGACTTAGGGCGCTGATAACGTTACTCAGCGTTTTCTCGCAAACTGTTTTTTCTACTTTAGCCTTGTTCCTCATGACGGCACTCATGTCTGTCATACATGGAGAGAGCACAAGCATTCACTTGCCTGAGTAGCAGCCTTGTTCCTCATGACGGCACACATGTCTGTCATAAATGAAGTGAGCACAAACATTCACTTGCCTGAGTAGTTTTCGGACCGAGTTACTCGAAGCAGATCCGGACAAGCATCAATGATGGCTCCAACGACATCGACACTTGCTCTAAACTTGCACGCGAGGTGGAGAAGGGTCTGTTCTCCTTCCCAGAAGAATTTCTTCAGCTTCAAGAGTCCCGTTTTTCTTTCGTCACGCAGAATCTGCAGTCGCACCAGAACTTTCTGTTCGCCATCTTTTTCCTCGATGATGCCCAGGGCCAGTTTCTTCATGAAGCGCCTTTCGTTTGTCCTGAGTTCTGAAGGCGAAAGCAAACAAAGAGGTAAAGCGAGACTGAAAACATCACCTGGGTTGCTCATCATTGTTGCTGCTGTCGTCATTATTATTGCTGTAGTCATTGTTGTTGTTGTAGAGATCGTCGTCGTCATGATTGTTGCTGTTGTCATTGTTGTCGTCGTCATCGTCGTCATCGTCATTACTGTTACTGCTGTGAAGATTCTAGATAATGCTTGAGTGTCGCAGCACGGTTGATTTTGTATATCGGTCAGGTCATGGCCCTGTCCCGCGACCGAGTTAGGCTAAAATTGTCTTGTTGTGTCACGTGACGTCAGTCGAATTCCGGCTCGAGCTTTTGGAGATTTTGCCGCTTCATTCGCGAAAGATCTGGAACCTGGGTTTATGTATATTAGAAGCGACAGGGAGAGAGAGAGAGACAGACACGAGAGACACGAGAGACATGGCTAAGAGACGATTGAGACGAGTCAGACACGAGCAGCAGATGCCACAGAGTTAAGGTGAGAGCTTAACTGTGTAAGGAGCGAGTCCTCTGCGACACTGCGTAAAGTGAAGCGAGTACTACGAAGAATTACTGTTGGTTGATTTTCACCACTGCATAGCGATCAGTGCGTGAATAAAATTTATCGAAAACGACCACCAGTGTTTGTAACTTCGACTTCCCAGCGCAAGCCAGGAGAACCCCCGTACATGAGGATATTGCAAGAGAAGAGTGCAACATTACTGTTGTCATTTTTGTTGTCGTCATCGTCGTCGTCGTCATTATTGTTACTGTTGTCATCGTTGTCGTCCTCATCGTCGTCGTCGTCATTATTGTTACTGTTGTCATCGTTGTCGTCGTCATCATCGTCGTCGTCATTATGGTTACTGTTGTTATTGTTGTTATTGTCGTCGTCGTCATTATTGTTACTGTTGTTATTGTTGTTGTCGTCGTTGTCTTCGTCATGATTGTTGCTGTTGTTATTGTTGTTGTTGTCGTCGTCGTCATTATTGTTGATGTTGTCGTTATTGTTGTTGTTGACGACGTCACTAATGTCGGCATTATTGTTGCTATTGTCGTTGATGTTGTTGTTGATGTCGTCGTCGTCATTGTTGTTGATGTTGTCGTTATTGTTGTTGTTGACGTCGTCACTGATGTCGGCATTATTGTTGCTATTGTCGTTGATGTTGTCGTCGTCATTGTTGTTGTCGTTGTCGTTGTCAATATTGTTGTTGTTGCTGCTGCTGTTGTTGACGTCGTCGTCGTAAATGTTGTTGCTGTCGTTGTTATTGTTGATGTCGTCGTCGTCATTGTTGTTGTTGTTGTTGTTGTTGACGTCGTCGTTATCGTCAACCCTTGCACCAAACGACCCTTTTCCGGGCCATCAAACATTCCACTAAAGCGTGCAATGTCGGCCGTGTGTTCACGACCCACGTGACTGAATACTCATCCTGACACCGGCACCCTCCCTATTTTTGGTTTTTGTTTTGTTTTGCTTTGCTTTTGTGTGTGTGCTTTTTAACTAGATAAGAAAAGGGAAAGTTGGACCAATCTGACGTGCCGCATTTACGCTTGTGTAGCAATTTCCTTCAACTCTGTGTTTCATTGCAGTGTCTGTTCATGCAGTTGTAACTTCCAGAATTTTCGAGACACACAAACCAGATTCTGGTATCGTTGAAAACTTTAAACTCTCGGCATTATAATGATACAATAAGTCCCAAAAGTCGGAAACCTTTGTATGACCTGTTTGTGGCGCTCAGTCACATGAATTCTAGTCTTGTACCAGTACTTCCATGACTTTATGCCAGTACTTCCATGACTTTGTACCAGTACTTCCATGACTTTGTGCCAGTACTTCCATGACTTTGTACCAGTACTTCCATGACTTTGTACCAGTACTTCCATGACTTTGTGCCAGTACTTCCATGACTTTGTGCCAGTACTTCCATGACTTTGTGCCAGTACTTCCATGACTTTGTGCCAGTACTTCCATGACTTTGTGCCAGTACTTCCATGCCTTTGTACCAGTACTTCCATGACTTTGTACCAGTACTTCCATGACTTTGTGCCAGTACTTCCATGACTTTGTACCAGTACTTCCATGACTTTGTGCCAGTACTTCCATGACTTTGTACCAGTACTTCCATGACTTTGTACCAGTACTTCCATGACTTTGTACCAGTACCTCCATGACTTTGTACCAGTACTTCCATGACTTTGTACCAGTACTTCCACGACTTTGTACCAGTACTTCCATGACTTTGTGCCAGTACTTTCATGACTTTGTATTAGTACTTCCATGACTTTGTACCAGTACTTCCATGACTTTGTGCGAGTACTTCCATGACTTTGTGCCAGTACTTCCATGACTTTGTGCCAGTACTTCCATGACTTTGTACCAGTACTTCCATGACTTTGTGCCAGTACCTCCATGACTTTGTGCCAGTACTTCCATGACTTTGTGCCAATACTTCCATGACTTTGTGCCAGTACTTCCATGACTTTGTGCCAGTACTTCCATGACTTTGTGCCAGTACTTCCATGACTTTGTGCCAGTACTTCCATGACTTTGTACCAGTACTTCCATGACTTTGTGCCAATACTTCCATGACTTTGTATCAGTACTTCCATGACTTTGTGCCAGTACTTCCATGACTTTGTACCAGTACTTCCATGACTTTGTACCAGTACTTCCATGACTTTGTACCAGTACTTTCATGACTTTGTATTAGTACTTCCATGACTTTGTGCCAGTACTTCCATGACTTTGTACCAGTACTTCCATGACTTTGTGCCAGTACTTCCATGACTTTGTACCAGTACTTCCATGACTTTGTGCCAGTACTTCCATGACTTTGTGCCAGTACTTCCATGACTTTGTACCAGTACTTCCATGACTTTGTACCAGTACTTCCATGACTTTGTGCCAGTACTTCCTTGACTTTGTGCCAGTACTTCCATGACTTTGTGCCAGTACTTCCATGACTTTGTACCAGTACTTCCATGACTTTGTGCCAGTACTTCCATGACTTTGTACCAGTACTTCCATGACTTTGTACCAGTACTTCCACGACTTTGTACCAGTACTTCCATGACTTTGTGCCAGTACTTTCATGACTTTGTATTAGTACTTCCATGACTTTGTACCGGTACTTCCATGACTTTGTGCCAGTACCTCCATGACTTTGTACCAGTACTTCCATGACTTTGTATTAGTACCTCCATGACTTTGTACCAGTACTTCCATGACTTTGTACCAGTACTTCCATGACTTTGTACCAGTACTTCCATGACTTTGTACCAGTACTTCCATGACTTTGTACCAGTACTTCCATGACTTTGTACCAGTACTTCCATGACTTTGTACCAGTACTTCCATGACTTTGTACCAGTACTTCCATGACTTTGTGCCAGTACTTCCATGACTTTGTGCCAGTACTTCCATGACTTTGTACCAGTACTTCCATGACTTTGTACCAATACTTCCATGACTTTG
>JAWQFJ010025995.1:12500-15000 GCA_034096865.1 Theodoxus fluviatilis | reverse complement strand
AATGCTTTTTGCGGTCACATATGTCCTGGTGAGAGATGTGTGAATGCCAATTGCTTGTGTTGGTTCTTGTGTAACTCAATAATGCTAAAAAGCTGTTCTCAGTACTTCATGTCAAAATGAGGGGATATTACATGTAAAAGAAAATGCTCTGATATATAAATACAAGTACATTTCAGTATACTACTGAGCATCTGAATGCTATAATTTGCCTCTTATACTCACATCCTACTGAGGAGTATATAAATATAAATATGACTGTAGCTACTATGCAGGAGTCTACACTGAACGTGACATTATGAATGTTTGGCTCGGCAGATATATACATGTATGTAGCTTAACAGCTCTATATTTTGTGTTTGACATTTTGCCCACTCATGAAAACCCATACCTATGTGTGTCATTGTGGACATGTATATGGCTAATCTTCTTGATCAAAGCAATCTAGCTGTTGTTGTGTTGGCTTTCACCACTTCACATGCCAAAGTAGGTCTCCATTATCTCTTTTGTGGGTCGAACAGCTCAAGTTACAAGTGTGTTTATTCATTATTTGTTCATGTGCGCAGATTTTGTGCAATTTTCATGAAAAGTCTTTTTGATATGTATGTATGTATGTATGTATGTATGTATGTATGTATGTATGTATGTATGTATGTATGTATGTATGTATGTATGTATGTATGCATGCATGCATGCATGCATGCATGCACGCACGCACGCACGCACGCACGCACGCACGCACGCACGCACGCACGCACGCATGCACGCACGCACGCACGCACGCACGCATGCACGCACGCATGCATGCATGCATGTATGTATGTATGTATGTGTGTATGTATGTCTGTATATATGAAGCTGATTCAGGCCAGGCACAACAGAATAGTGAACATTGTTGCAACAAATTTATCACACCAGAATGAAGATTCCTCTGTCCTCATAGACCAAATTGTGAAACAGTCTCACTTTCTGCAGGAGGACACTGGTGGGTTTGCAAGTGTCCAGCACACAAGACCTGATATGTGCCTCATTGACTACGCCAGTGGGAAGTGCTGCATTGTTCAGGTGGCTCTACCACTCGATGCTTTTGTGAACACCTGCTATGATTCAAAGTTCAAAAAGTACCTTCCACTTTGTCAGAGAATCCAGGAAACTGGGTTTGAATGTAAAGTAATTGTGCTGGTCATAGGGTCGCTTGGAGTTGTGCACAGCAGATTCTGCAGTGGACTAAAAATGCTAGGACTAAACACACAGAAAGCCAAAGCAGTTGCTCGATTCTGCTCAGTGAGTACAATGATTGGCTCCTTCATCATCTGGAGAAAGAGGTGTAGATCTGTTTCCCAGGAAAGAGTGATATGATGCAGTTCAGGGTGAGAGTGGGTTGACTGTCAAGTGCAGTCTAAGGGAGATAATTGACATTGCTTCCCTTGAATCACAGCTGAAACTTTGCAGGGAGATGGGAGGACATGCTGAGTGATGTGTACTTCTGAATTATGACCTTTAATATTCATTGTGCCTGTGTTCAGAAATAATAATAAAGGAACATGTGTATATTTTTTACACTTGCAATGTGGATCCTGACTGTGCAGTGTCCATGTGCCCCTTTCCTTGTTTGTGCTGATTATGCCTAAGTGAGGAAAATGTATGTAAAGAAAGCTTTAGTGTGTAAGTGCATATACGTTTCAGTGCCTCACCTGATTCTCTGGGATGCTGTATGCAGTCACACTTGTCCTGGTGAGGGATGTGTGAATGCCAATTGCTTGTTTTGGTTCTTGTATAACTCAATAATGCTAAAAAGCTGTTCCCAGTACTTCATGTCAAAATGAAGGGATATTAAATGTAAAAGGAAATGCTCTGATATATGAATACAAGTAAATTTCAGTATAATAATGAACATCTGAATGCTATAATCTGCCTCTTATACTCACATCCCACTGAGGAGTACATAAATATAAATATGACTGTAGCTACTATGCAGGGGTCTATACTGAATGTGACATTATGAATGTTTGGCTTGGCAAATATGTATGTAGCTTAACAGCTCTATATTTTGTGTTCGACATTTTGCCCACTCATGAAAACCCATACCTATGTGTGTCATTGTGGACATGTATATATAGCTAATCTTCTTGGTCAAGACAATCTAGCTGTTGTTGTGTTGGCCTTCTACACTTTACATGCCAAAGTAGGTCTCCATTATCTCTTTCGTGGGTCGAACAGCTCAAGTTACAAAGTGTGTTTATTCATTAGTTGTTCATGTGCGCAGATTTTGTGCAATTTTCATGAATAAAGTCTTTTTGATATGCATGCATGCATTTATGTATGTAATGTATGTATGTATGTATGTATGTATGTATGTATGTATGTACTCCGGACGTCACGTAACGTACGTACGTACCGTACGTTACGGTACGTACGTACGACGTACGTACGTACGTCTGTATGTTATGTATGATTGTATGTATGTATGTATGTATGTATGTATGTATGTATGTATGTATGT
>JAWQFJ010025995.1:0-7500 GCA_034096865.1 Theodoxus fluviatilis | reverse complement strand
GATCATCGTCAAACATGACGCCTGCATTTCTAAGAGACTAAGAGAAGACGATGTCACTGTGACCAATGGTTAGTTTCAGGACCTGATCCGATTTGCCTCCGCCGCCTACCAGGAGTGCTTCAGTTTTTGAGTCATTGAGTTGGGGCTTGTTCCGGGTCATCCACCGTTTCACGTCAGAGATACAGTGTTCGCTGGTAGAAAGAAGAGAGTGGATTTGACTGGGATGGGAGGAGTTGTAGAGCTGGGTATCATCAGCAAATTTACTGTGAGAGACTGAATGACTGTCAATTACATTAGAGAGTGGTTGGGTGTACAGTAGAAACAGCAGAGGACCAAGAACAGAGCCCTGAGGGACTCCGTACTTGAGAGGTGTAGGATCAGAAGCAAAACCCGAGATCAAAACAGTCTGTCTACGTTCTGAGAGATATGAATGCAGGAAGAAGAGTGCTAAGTTCCCAATGCCAAAACCGTTTCTAAGACGGGTCAGAAGAAATGTGTCGGAGGCAAACCCCCAAGCCACTGTTCTGAATGATCAACTTGTGAAACCCTCACATTTCGTGGAATGTAAAGACAGGACATTCTCAGATGCCAGTCACACGAGACCGGATCTATGCCTCATTGACCCCACTGAGAAAACATATGTGATAGTGGAAGTGTCTATCCCCTTTGACCCTTTTGCTGATGACTGCTACAACAACAAATTTAATAAGTGCTTTCCCCTGTGCCAGAGAATCGATGATCTTGGCTACAAGTGCAAACTGATCGTGCTTATAGTTGGATCGCTTGGAAGCGTTCACTCGAAGTTCGTGTGCGGACTCGGACTGTGTGGAGTACAAGCTGTAAAGGAATCGCTAGGTACTGCTCCATCAGCGCCATTATTGGCTCGAGCATTATTTGGAAACAGCGATGCAGAGCTTTACCATGAAAATGCACATGCTCCTGATGCTGCAGCCTATTCTGACCACGGGCAGTGGATGATAACAGTGTTTTTCGTCCGTTACCAGAAGCATTCAAGACAAGAGAGGTGACGGCAGTGGATTACAGTGGTACGTGGGTGAGGAGGAGGGAGGAGAGTCAAAGTTGTTGAAGCTTCCGATTGCTATGAAGTTTGATAACATTAATAATGTAGCAGAGTAACACATTAATTTAATTAATAAGTATGGCAATGGCACAATAACAAGGATAATTAACATGTCTGTTCAGTTCAAGGAAAGTTCATTATTGTTGAACAAGTAAAAAAGTACATTAACCAGTGAGTGAGTGAGTGGACTTGAGTGAGTGAGTGATTGGAGTGAGTGAGTAAGAAAGGAATTATGGTTCTGCCTGCCTGCCTACCTGCCTGCCTGTATGTCTGTAATGTAATGTAATGTAATGCAATGCTATGCAATGCTATGCAATGCTATGCAATGCTATGCAATGCTATGCAATGCTATGCAATGCTATGCAATGCTATGCAATGCTACGCAATGAAATGCAATGGTATGTATGTATACATGTATGTATGTATGTATGTATGTATGTATGTATGTATGTATGTATGTATGTATGTATGTATGTATGTATGTATGTATGTATGTATGTATGTATGTATGTATGTATGTATGTATGTATGTATGTATGTATGTATGTATGTATGTATGTATGTATGTATGTATGTATGTATGTATGTATGTATGTATGTATGTATGTATGTATGTATGTATGTATGTATGTATGTATGTATGTATGTACCATGCCAAACGGGTATCATTCTTACTTTCATGCCTCAACAACGACGACCCACAAGTGAGAGCAGTCGCAAGAAGCAGTTTCTCTCTCCACATGAGTAAGAGAAAGGTTCCCATGGCAAGGGAGGAAGAAACCAGCTTCGGTGGGTATGAGACCAACGATTCCGGCAGGATTGCAAAGAGCTGCAAAGTGAACTGGCCACGCTCAGTTTTCGTGGAGCTGAATGAGCTGTGTGTTCGGCTGAAAATGAACCTCGAGTTCGACCGCGATAGCGATCTCTTTGGGGTGGTGATGCCATTGTCAGACGACGACGAGATCACTCTTCGCTTCACCAACTCCAAGTGCCTGTTCTCAGCAATGAAGAAGAACGACATAGAAAAATCATTACAGCACTGGCGCGGCCTGGAGCAACAAGGGAGACTACTCCGCGACGCCGTGCCCGTCGCCGACATGACTTGCTCCAACGGACACCTGACAAATAGCGCGATCACCGATCAACTGACTCGATTTGTGGTGAAGGGTCGGCTCCAACTGCTGGAAACTAGCGCTGTCAACAACAGGTACTATCCAGAAACATACCCGCGCGAGTGTTCATTGTGTGGATTTAGTACAGACACAAATTCTCACGCACTGAATGGATGTAGGAGACTGCGGGGTCTGTACACAGAGCGACACGATCGTTGTGTGGAGCTCGTACTGCAGGAACTCACCAAGTCGGTGCTGACGGAATATTGTGAAGTGTTCCACAATCAGCCAGTGGCCCTGCACGGAGAAGCCATAGACACTTGCAAACCAGACCTATGCGTATTAGACCATAGTCAATCAGCCGCTTTCATTGTTGAAGTGTCCAATCCTTTTGATGTATTTCTGGACGCATGTTATAGACATAAGTTCAACAAATACATGCCACTACACTTCAGGCTTTGTGAAGCGGGTTTTTCCACCAAGATCGTTGTCCTGGTGATAGGTTCTCTTGGAACCGTGCACCGACACGTAGTCCCAGGCCTGACACTACTGGGCTTACCCAAGAGAGTGAGCAAAGGCCTTGCAAAATACCTCAGCATCTCGGTGATGATTGGATCAAGAAGAGTCTGGGCTAGACGAGGTCACATAATGACGCGAACTGTAAGTCCTTGACTTTCACCTGACCAGCTCACACCCATGATGACCCCCAGCTTGATATAATATTATTAAAAGAGGTTTTCGACCAGGTATACAAGCTGCGTGCTAATCTACCTATGCCATGTAGTAAATGCACATACAGAGGAGAGAGAGAGAGGGGGGGGGGGAGTTGGGGGGGGGGGGGGAGAGGTGAGGAGAGGGAGAGAGAGAGAGAGAGAGAGGAGAGAGAGAGAGAGAGAGAGAGAGAGAGAGGAGAGAGAGAGAGAGAGAGAGAGAGAGAGAGAGAGAGAGAGAGAGAGAGAGAGAGAGAATCCCACAGGGTGGCAGAGACAGGCTGACGGACAGAGCCGGACAGACAGATGGACAGACATATGGGTGGATGGAGGGACGAACAGACAATGACGGAGAGACTATGAGTGGTACAGAAAGAAGTACAGAGAAATACAGAGAGAGAGGAAGAGAATTTAAGAGATATAGTTACAAATGCAATCATACATGACGAATGGTGTATGATAGAATAACGTCATAAAGCTCCAACATGATCTGTTATCCATGAGGCCATCGAAGTGGAAGGTGGTAACGCTTGCATTCCTTTGATATTGCTCTTGATGAATGTAATCAATTTCTTGCAATAAAGTGTTTTGATATGTATGTATGTATGTATGTATGTATGTATGTATGTATGTATGTATGTATGTATGTATGTATGTATGTATGTATGTATGTATGTATGTATGTATGTATGTATGTATGTATGTATGTATGTATGTATGTATGTATGTATGTATGTATGTATGTATGTATGTATGTATGTATGTATGTATGTATGTATGTATGTATGTATGTATGTATGTATGTATGTATGTATGTATGTATGTATGTATGTATGTATGTATGTATGTATGTATGCTTTTCCTGCAGCGGACATGACGTGTTCATACCCCCACCTGACCAACAGTAATATCAGCGACCAGCTCACCAAATTCGTCACCAAAGGGAGGCTACAGCTCTTAGAAACTAACGCTGTAAACAACACCTACTACCCGAACTCCTACCCTAGAGCATGCTCGCTGTGTGGTTTCCACTCGGACACAAACTCCCATGCGTTGAACGGCTGTGGCAAGCTGAAGGGTTTGTACATAGAAAGACACAATAGATGTGTACACCTTGTGCGGAAAGAACTTGAAAAGACAATACTGACGGAGTTTTGCGAGATTTACGAGAACCAGCAGGTCGCAATGGAAGGCCTGGAGTTGGTAGGATCATGCAAACCCGATCTATGCGTGATAGACCACCTCAATTCCGTTGCCTTTATTGTCGAGATTGCCAACCCATTTGACAATTTTGTGGACAAGTGTTATCAACATAAATTCCACAAATATATGCCTTTGTGTCTCTCACTCAGTGATGCTGGTTTCTACACTCGAGTTGTAATTCTCGTAATTGGATCTCTAGGCACTGTACATCATCGGTTCGTCAAAGGTCTACTGATGCTGGGTTTGTCTAAGCGCCAGGCTAAGGGCCTAGCCAAATATCTCAGCTTGTCTGTAATGATAGGGTCCAGACGTGCCTGGGCAAGAAGGGGCTTTTTGCTGGAGCGAGGACAGCAAAAGTAAATGTAGTAGTAATGGTGCATACTCCTGTTTTCTCTCCATGAGTACATGAGCAGGCATCGCAAACGTATGGTGGATTTACGAGTGGACCAGACACTCACTTGCATGGCTTGTGTTTTTGCGGATATGTCATTATTTTGTGAAATTTTTCTGCAATAAAGTGATTTGATATGTATGTATGTATGTATGTATGTATGTATGTATGTATGTATGTATGTATGTATGTATGTATGTATGTATGTATGTATGTATGTATGTATGTATGTATGTATGTATGTATGTATGTATGTATGTATGTATGTATGTATGTATGTATGTATGTAGTGTATGTATGTATGTATGTATGTATGTATGTATGTATGTATGTATGTATGTATGTATGTATGTATGTATGTATGTATGTATGTATGTATGTATGTATGTATGTATGTATGTATGTATGTATGTATGTATGTATGTATGTATGTATGTATGTATGTATGTATGTATGTATGTATGTATGTATGTATGTATGTATGTATGTATGTATGTATGTATGTATGTATGTATGTATGTATGTATGTATGTATGTATGTATGTATGTATGTATGTATGTATGTATGTATGTATGTATGTATGTATGTATGTATGTATGTATGTATGTATGTATGTATGTATGTATGTATGTATGTATGTATGTATGTATGTATGTATGTATGTATGTATGTATGTATGTATGTATGTATGTATGTATGTATGTAGTATGTATGTATGTATGTATGTATGTATGTATGTATGTATGTATGTATGTATGTATGTATGTATGTATGTATGTATGTATGTATGTATGTATGTATGTATGTATGTATGTATGTATGTATGTATGTATGTATGTATGTATGTATGTATGTATGTATGTATGTATGTATGTATGTATGTATGTATGTATGTATGTATGTATGTATGTATGTATGTATGTATGTATGTATGTATGTATGTATGTATGTATGTATGTATGTATGTATGTATGTATGTATGTATGTATGTATGTATGTATGTATGTATGCATACGACCTTGTAATATTTGTTAAATGTAACAGCCAAGGGTATGAAGGTGCACTGAAATATTATCGAGATATAGACCACTCAACAGAACTGTTGTCTAAATGAGTGTGGTCCACCCACATCGAATGTCCATAACACCAACCAACAAGTATGAACACAGGCCGCATTTTGAACTGGAATAATTTGGAATAACTGCCAGCTCTTGCAGTAAGCCTTACGAGAACAGGCCAAATAATCATGTAATGGGATTAATGTCAAGCATGCCAGCGTGTTGCATTTGGTCTCTGTACCTCTTCCTGCAATAAAGTGTTCTGATATGTATGTATGTATGTATGTATGTATGTATGTATGTATGTATGTATGTATGTATGTATGTATGTATGTATGTATGTATGTATGTATGTATGTATGTATGTATGTATGTATGTATGTATGTATGTATGTATGTATGTATGTATGTATGTATGTATGTATGTATGTATGTATGTATGTATGTATGTATGTATGTATGTATGTATGTATGTATGTATGTATGTATGTATGTATGTATGTATGTATGTATGTATGTATGTATGTATGTATGTATGTATGTATGTATGTATGTATGTATGTATGTATGTATGTATGTATGTATGTATGTCGAGCAGACGAGACATACAGCGCGAACATCGCTCCAGCTCCACCTCGACAAGCGAAAGTGCAGACGCACTGACAGCGAGACAGACAACAGCTTCGCCGGGTACCTGACAGACGACAAATACAATCTTATCAAGAATACGAAAGTCAACTGGCGTCGATCACAGTGGGTGCACCTCAACGAGCTCTGCACTCGACTGAAAATATGCCTGCATGGGAGTGAGAGTGAGGGCTTTGTAATGCGCATAAAAGTAGATGAGGATATTGAGGTGAATATATCCGATGCATCCAGCCTTTACATGTTTCTGAAGGGTCAGCACCTGCAGAACGTGCGAGAGGAATGGCAGGAAAAACGATCTCAAGGCCGGCTAGCACGAGTTGAGAACATCGACTACGCGCTGTCGTCTTCACATCTCACCAACCTCCACCTCAATGACAAATTGACACAGTTTGTGACGAAAGCCAGACTGCAGCTGCTGGAGTGTAATACCTTACTCCACACATACTATCCAACGACTTACTCGAAGACTTGCGTGAGATGCGGGTTCACCTCAGAGACAGTGAGTCATGTGTTGAACGGATGCACAGCCAGTAAAAATATCATCCAGAAACGGCACGACCGAGTTGTTGACATCATCTGCAGGAACATCACAACTACCAACACCTGTACAAGTGTTTTGGTGAACAAGATTGTGAAGCCCACCCTCTTCAACGCTGAAGACAGTGCCTTCACAGCAGTTCCACACACCAAGCCCGATCTATGTGTGATAGATCATGAATCAGCCTCATGTACCATAATTGAGGTTGCAGTTCCTTTTGACGGATTCATCAACGAGTGCTACCAGCACAAATTCGACAAATATCTTCCCCTGAGCCAGCGCATCCAGGAACTTGGATTTCAGTGTAGGATCGTTGTCCTGGTTGTAGGATCTCTAGGAAGCATACACAACCGATTTGTCAGTGGCCTCAGGATGGTGGGAACATCGACACACAGAGCCAAGGGCATCGCCAGATATGTGTCTGTGAGTGCCATGATTGGCTCTCTCATCATATGGAAGCAGAGGTGCAGACAGGTCCTGCCATGAGGAAACTCCCTGCGGTACACTGACAGTGAGTCCCCATCTTCATCCTCACCCGAAACTGTTCTCTACCTCCTCCTTTGTCCCCACCCTTTTCCCCGTGTGCCTACACTCCCTCCTCCCCATTCCTAACCCCATACCCCACCTATTAGGAGGAGATGAAGCCTGCTGGATGCGACTCCATTCAGCTGAGGACTCCTATGAGTGTGCATTTGTGCATACTCATCAATATTAACAAGAGAACTAAATGAGTGACCAAGTGGATTAAGATTCCGCCC